>CATIWO010159121.1:0-10995 GCA_949673435.1 Macaranga tanarius | reverse complement strand
TATATGTATGTATATATGGTTTGTGAGAATATGGAATAGTTGATTATGAAAGTGTAGTGGTGAAATATGAATGATGGCTAAATATATTGAATTGTGCAAGCCACTTGATGTGGTATGGATTGACATGGATTATTATCTTGTGATTTAGTATGTTAATTGGAATTAATATAAAATGAGATATGGCTTTAAGATGTGATTGATATATATATATATATGGATACTAAATGAAATGGTTGAGGATTAATTGGAATATTGTGAATTATTATATATGTTGCACCAACAAATGGGTTTTTGGTGTTTGTGTATCTCTTGGTGATGTTTTGAATGTTACACAAATTGTTAGACACGGCCTTGTGATGTTAAAACACAGCCGTGCATAATTATGCTATCAAATTCAGGACCTTAGGCACGACCATATGCCTTTTTGGCACAGTCGTGCGCATCCAGCATGAAAATGGTGGAATCAGGCACAGCCGTGTGCCATTTTGACATGGTCGTGCGAATCCAGGGGACACGGCTATGTGTGCCAGAGGTAGAAATGCACGCCTCAGGCACGGTAGTGTGCAATTTCTACACGGTCGTAAGTAGCTTTTATGCTAAATTTTGATAGGTTGATGTGAAATAATATATTTATATATTTTCCTTAATTAGTTCTGGAGAAGTACTATATAGATTATTATATTGATAATTGTTTATTGAGTTTCAAGCTCATTCCTTTGTAAATTATGTTTTTTTTCAGGACGTAGATAGATTGAGTTGAGGTGGCTGTTAATTGGGAAGCTCAGGTGGGTCAGAGGCAGGCTTGGTGTTGACACTTTCATCCTTATTAAAACATGGCATAGTATCTTGAAATCATGTAATAAAGTTATCAATATACTTTTAAGTATATGTATGTATATGTCGAATATGAAAATTTTTCTTATGCCACGTGTTGGTATTATATTGTGGACATGTGTATGTGGTACCTTGAGGGAGTTATAACATCTCATGCTTAACAATAACACTACATGAATCTCTTGGGCCTTATGCACACCCCTATGTATCCATAGCCGATGCACACAAGTCTAAAACTATGCAAGTTATTGCTCCAATGGAGAGCCTAGACCTAAATTTAGTTGGAAGATTTTTGGGTCTATTATTAAGGTCTCACTTTGCACATTAGGCATTTTACAATATATATATGTCATACATATATTGCATGTCAATCATTCAAAACATATATATATCTTATAAATACATTGTATAGCATCCTACATCCATCTATATATATATCTCATACATATATGGCATGCCACAATATATATATCACCTATATACATTGATCATGCAAAATGGATGCATAAATAAGGAGTGATCATGGGCCTTTCCTAATCCTATTCTAACTCTTAGAATAATTACAAATGGGCCTAGCCCAAGAAAAGCCTTCATTCCATGAACCTCCTTAGTCACCATCACCATTGACCTTAATCCATGCCACCAAAGGTTGAATGGGCCTCCAATTGAAAACTTCAATTTTCATCCACAACTCTTGTGATTTACATTCATTCCTTGGCATACTAAGGCAAATAATTTACATCCTAGTCTATGCAACTAAAACTTAATTACATAACTATAATAATAAACTTAATTAGTATTATAAACTAAGGATGTAAACTTAGTCCATGACCAATCCTTGCATGAATGACAATCATACATTCAATTAAAATATAACTATTGCATGTTATTTGAAGTAATAAGTCAAGCAAACATGTGTATAACATTGTCCAAGATGCATCTAGTGTGTTTTGTGCACAAAAGGGGGCACTTTCAAGCATTACAAACAATTTAAGCAGCCCTGAACATGGCCAAGTATATGGCCATATGCCCCTTTTGATTTTAGGTAGATTACAACATGGTCGTGTGCACTCTACACACCACCAAAAACACACTATTTCAAGTTGCAACACTTGTAACAAATGCCACAACACTTGCTACCATTCAAATGCACAATCAAAAAACTTGTAATTCATATTTTTAGCATGTATAGCAACTCACAAATGAACCAAATGGCCATAACACTTGTAACCATTCATATGCTTAATCACAACACTTGTAATTAACATTATCCATATTCACAATACTTGCAAATATCAATATTTTAGCATGTAAATCATGTGATAGAGGCTCTGATATCACTTAAAAGGATGTAGTTCATGCAATAACTAAAACATGTGAAATTTAAAAATTTTTGATTGCATGCAACACTTGCATTACACATAAACCACATCCATGCCCATCCTAAGTCCATCTCTATTAACATAAATGGTCCATCTCATAGGCTATATATAAATGAACTTGGAGGCAAATATTAATTTAGTCCTTGAACATAATATCACATATTAAATCATGTCTAAATTAATATTTATTTAATTGCAATAAAGTCCCAATCTTTGAATTTAAATTTCAGGATATGCTAGATCCCCGCATACACACAAATCTAATTCAATTAATTTAATTAATCAATTAAACTCTTTAATTAATAATTAAATTAATATTTATCTTCAAATGTGCAACTCTTGTGTGTATGACTTACTAGATTCAAGTTTAAATGGCAATGGAAAATAATATTAACTCTTAATATTATGGAAACTCCTCTCCATGCTAAATATGAAAATCCCAATTAATCACATTTAGTTCCTCATAAGTCGTGAGTGACCCCCAGTATAGATATCACGACTACCCAAATAGAAATGAATGCTATATGTAGATCCACAAGAACCATAGAACATAATTACCATACACTAAATGTCCCTTAATTACAAGATCCCAATATCGGTTAGAGTCATGGTATAGTCAAACTCTAATTGCCTCAATCATATGACCTCATCTTAAGTTAAATTCTCGATAAAGCACGACTACTACTAGAAACTCCTTTTTAGCACCGAAACTCTTTCAAGTAAATCGAGTTTGACCTGGCTAAGTACTTATTCATCAATAATAACTTAGATAGCATAAGATCTTATCCCCGTTCACTCTAGGTAATGAATTCGATCTTGGCCGATCACTCATCCCTACATATAACCGACTAGAGCCACCACATGCGATATAACCATACGTGGCTAAGTATGTAAGTGGTAACAGACTTTAACTAACCATATGTGGATGACCGTGTCACCTCAAGTCAAAGGACCATATGCACTATTATGTCTAAAAGTGAATTGTTGACAAAAGTGAATTTCCATGCAATCATAAATCTTATATCACAGTTTGATCCACCCATCACATGAGTATCCACATGTCTATTCTAATATTTTATATCAAGTAGCATGAGACTCACTACCTCCCACTATCGATATCATATACCGATTAAGGAAAATAGACAGAGGTGATAGTTTAGGGATTAATACTACCCTTATATTAATCCAATGACTAAGAACATTTATAGTTTATGTACCAAATGAGTTTATCACTCATATTATCAACTATTGATGATAAACTCATTTAACATGATACTACGGGTAAATATTCAAATAAACTTAACACTTAATTTAAATAAATATTTTATTGCCATAGGGATAAATATACAATGTCTACATACAAGAATGGCCCTAGGGCACATCTACACTAACAGTGATCTTGGGCTAGTGTATGATTCTAGTTTGATGTAAGAGTTGCATGTAATCAAAATTTTAAAATTCTGCATGATTTTGATTGCTTTCAATCTTGTCCCTTCAAGTGGTATCAGAGCCTAAATGAGAACTTTTACATGCTAAAAATTATGATAATTACAAGAGTTGTGATTATACTTCTTGTTAGTTGTAAGAGTTGTGACTAAATATGCTTAAACACACAAATATTGTTCATGGTTACTGTTCACGATATATTTTTTTCTTGTTTGTTTGACTTGGCAAATATATGATAATATGCAAGAGTTGTATTTTATTAAATATTTACTTGACATATATGCAATGAATGATCATAGACTTAGTTTACATCCTATGGTTTGTAATAATAATTAATTTTATTATTATTGTTATGTAATTAAGTGTTAATTGCATAGATTTAGGATGTAAATTATTTTCCTTAGTATGCCAAGGATTGAATGTAAATCACAAGAGTTGTGACTTAAAGATTAAAGTGTTCAATTTGGTGGCCCATTCAACCTTTGGTAGCATGGATCAAGGCCCATGGTGATGGTGACAAAGGAGGCTCATGGAATGAAGGCTTTTCTTGGGCTAGGCCCATTTGTAATTATTCCAAGAGTTAGAATAGATTTAAGAAAGACCCATGACCACTCCTTATTTGTGCATCCATTTTACATGTGCAATGTATATATGTGATATGCATATTGTGGCATGCTATATATGTATATGATATGCATATAGATCAATGATGGATACCATGCAATGTATGTATGAGATATATATATTGTGGATGGATGGCATGCAATGTATGTAAGATATATATGTTGTAAACCGACTAATGTGAAAGAAGTGTGGATCATGCAATAACCAAAAGTACAGAATTTTAAAATTTTTGATTGCATACAACACTTGTATCATAAATGAACCACATCTATGCCCATAGTGAAGGAAGTGTGGATCATGCAATAATCAAAGGTGCGGAATTTTAAAAATTTTTAATTGCATGCAACACTTGCATAACACATAAACCATATCCATGCCCATAAATTATATCACATGGAAAATACATAGCTAAACATGCATCTAGGATAACATAGTACTTCAACAAACAACCAAGTCATGCATTCACAATACAAGACCTAGCAACTAAGGGTTCGGTAACACTTACAAAACTCCAAGTTGGTAGCACGCTTACTTTGGTTGATGTTGATCAATAAGCTCTTAGCCCCCTAAATATGAAGCCTCTAGCTTGAAACACATAAGTTTCATAAGAATGATCTTCAAGGATGGTGAAGCTCTACCCATAAGCCTCTCTTAATTTTGACCCAAGAGCTTGTTAGAGCCACTCCAAGCTTGAATATGTGGAACAAGGATGCAACCTCCAATGGATGATGGATTTGGTCTTGTAAAACTCTTGTACATCAATGGCCTTAACTTAAAAGCACACAACTCTTGTGTATATTTGAATTCTCTACACTTAAAGAAAAAAAAGGAAGAAGACACTCTCAATCCTTTTCTCTCTTTTGTAAGAATATCAAATTTGCTCTCAAATGTGCATTAGCATAAGTTAGTTGGTTGTCTCTACACACTCCACTAACTATCAACAAAAATTAATTTGATAATAGTTTAATAATAGCTTGAGTATCCCATACTCAAGCCACATGCATAGCCATAGCTTGAGTGTCTTCCACTCAAGCCACATGCATTGCTATAGCTTGAGTATCTCATACTCAAGCTACATGCATTGTTATATATTGAGTGTTTCACACTCAATCTATATGCATGGCTTTGCTTTTCAAGTGAGTAGGTTGTGTTTGGTTACATGGATAACCTTAGCCTTGATATCATTAACACTTAATGGATATGGGCTAAGGTTATGGGCATATGGGCTTCTTTACACTTAGAGAAGGCCCACTTCATACCAAACTAAATAACTTATGGGCTTATTTAAACTCTTTAAATAAAGCCCCATCGTAAGTCCATTTCAAGTCCATCTTTATCAATATACATGGCCCATCTTAACTAATATATTTGGTCCATCTCATGGCCCATCTTTATCAATATATATGGTCCATCTCATGGCCCATATGTGAATGCATTTGGAGGTAAATATTAATTTAGTCCTTGAACTTAATATCATATATTAAATCAAGTCCAAATTAATATTTATTTAATTGTAATTAAGTCCTAATATTTGAATTTAGATTTCGAGATATGCAAAATGCTCGTATACGCGTAAATCCAAATCAATTAATTTAATTGATTAATTAAACTCTTTAATTAATAATCAAATTAATATTAATCTTCACAAGTGCAACTTTTGTGTGTGTGGCTTACTAGGTTTAAGTCTAAGTGGCAATGGAAAATAATATTAACACTTAATATTATAGAAACACCTTTCCATCCTAAATGTGAAAATCCTAATTAATCACATTTAGTTCCCATAAGTCGTGAGTGACCCCCAGCATAGATATTACGACTATCCAAATATAAATGAATGCTTAATGTAGATTCATAAGGACCATAGAATACAATTACCATGCAATAAATGTCCTTTTATTTCAAGATCTCGATATTGGCTAGTGTCATGGTTTAGTCAAACTCTAATTGCCTCAATCATATGACCTCATCTTAAGTTCAATTCTCGATAAAACATGACTTCTACTAGAAACTCTTTCTAGCACCGAAACTCTTTTCGGGTAAGTCGAGCTTGACCTGGTCAGGTACTTATTCATCAAGAATAACTTAGATAGCATAGGATTTTATCCCGGTTCACTCCAGGTAATGAATTCCATCTTAGCCGATCACTCATCCCTACATATAACCAACTAGAGCTACCACACGCCATATACCCACACGTGGCTAGCCTAGGTATGTAAGTGGTAATAAACTCTAACCAACCATATATGGAATACCGTGTCACCTCAGATCAAATGACCATTATGTCCAAGATTATAATTGTTGACGAAAGTGAATTTCCATGCAATCACAAATCTTACGTCACAGTTTGATCCACCCATCACATGAGTATCCACTTGTCTATTCTGATATCTCATATCAAGTAGCATAAGACTCACTACTTGCCACTATTGATATCACATACCGATCAAGGAAAATAGACAGAGGTGATAGTCTAGGGATTAACACTACCTTTATATTAATCCAACGACTATGAACATTTATAGCATATGTACCAAATGAGTTTGTCACTCATTTTATCAACTCTTGATAATAAACTCATTCAACATAATACTAAGGGTAAATATTAAAATAAACTTAATACTTAATTTAAATGAATATTTTATTACCATAGGGATAAATATACAATGTCTACATACAATAATGTCCCTAGGGCACATCTATAATAACAATCTCCCACTTGTACTAGCACTATTTGCTATAATATCTAAGACCCATCTTCTTAAGATGGCACTCTAATTGCGGCTGTGTAAGCACCTTAGCTAGTGGATCAGCCATATTATCGATGGAAGGTACCTTCTGCATGAGCACATCGCCCTTTTGAACAAGTTCCCTGATAATATGAAAGCGCCTTTTGATGTGTTTAGATTTCTGGTGAGACCTCGGTTCCTTTGCCAAAGTAATGGCTCCATTATTATCATAGAAGAGAGGAATTGCCGACTCAATGGAAGGAACAACACCTAGTTCAGAGACAAATTTTTGAATCCAAACAGCTTCCTTAGCAGTATCCGATGCGGCTATGTACTCGGCCTCTGTAGTGGAATCATTAGTGATACTTTACTTGGAAAGATGAAGATAAACCCGGAGATAAACTTTCTATCATCTACATCCGACTGGAAGTTAGAGTCTGTTAAACCTGTAAAAGTCACCTCCTTCATAAGTCAAGACTAAATTTTTAGTCCTTCTCAAGTACTTAAGGATAGCCTTAACTACCACCTAATGCTCCAAGCCTAGGTTAAATTGAAACCTGCTAGTCACACTAACAACATAGGCAATATCCGACCTAGCACATTTTATAACATACATTAGGCTTCCTATAGCCGAAGCATAAGGAACCTTGGCCATCTCTGCCATTTCCTCAGATATTTTGGGAGACATCATCTTGGAAAGGTGGATACCATACCTAAATGGTAACAATCCCCTATTGGAATTAAGCATGTTGAACCTCTTCAATACTTTTTCCAAGTAAAGACTTTGAGATAAGCCTATCATTCTCTTTGATCTATCTCTATAGACTCGAATGCCGAGAATATAGGTGGCCTTTTCTAAGTCTTTCGTTGAGAAGGTCTTAGCAAGCTATACTTTCATAGAAGTCATCATACCGACATCATTCCCAATGAGAAGTATGTCATCAACATATAAGACTAGGAAAGTGAGTTGGTACCCACTAACCTTCTTATATACATATGGCTCATCCTCATTCTTTATGAAACCATAAGAACGAATAGTCTCATCGAAACGATGATTCCAACTCCTTGAAGCTTGCTTGAGACCATAAATTGATCTATAAAGCTTGCACACTTTTGAGCTTTCCTCGTATTCAAAACCCTTGGGCTGCTCCATGAAAATGTCTTCCTCAACATAACTGTTAAGAAATGTGGTCTTGACATCCATATGCCAAACCTCATAATCATAGTGTGCGACAATAGCGAGAAGAATCCAAATGGATTTAAGCATGGCTACCGCTGAGAAGGTCTCCTCATAGTCAACCCTTTACCTTTGGCGAAACCCTTTTGCTACAAGCCTAGCTTTGAAGGTCTCTACCTTCCCATCTGCACCAATCTTTTTCTTGAAGATCCACTTACACCCAATTGGTACAATACCCTCAGGAGGATCAATAAGTGTCTAAACTTGGTTTGCATACGTGGAATCCATCTTAGTTTTCATTGCCTTAAGCCATCTTGAAGAATCTTTATCACATAAAGCTTATTCATATGTAGTAGGATCATCAATATGAATGATTTCTTCATAAATATACAACTCTTGCATATCATAGAGAAAACCGTATCTCTTCGAAGGACGAGATACCCTACTAGTCCTTTTAGTCGGTGCGATGACATTCTCAATTGGAATAGGCTCCTCGGGTTGATTAAAGTCCATTTAATCAATTTGTTGGGCTTCTTTAGATGACTCCTCATCTAACATTATCTTCCTTCCTTTGCTACATTCCTTAAGAAACTCTTTCTCAAGAAATATAGCATCTCTTCTTACAACAATAACTTATTCAGTAGGAAGATAAAAGCAATACCCTAAACTATCTTTAGGATATCCAACAAACCTTCCTTTAATCAAATTTGCATCCACCTTGTCCGATTTTAGCTTTTTGATAAAAGCCGGGCACCCCCAAATCTTAATATGTTTAAGACTTGGTGCCTTACCATGCCATATCTCATATGGTGTGGTAGAGAAAGACTTGGATGGAACACGATTAAGGATGTAGCAGGCCCTTTGGAGTGCAAAACCCCAAAGTGATATGAGAAGATCAGTGTAGCACATCATGGATCGTACCATATCTAATAAGGTACAGTTACGCCTCTTGGATACATCATTCAACTAAATGTTTCGAGTGGCGTGAGCTATGATATAATGCCATGTTCCTTAAGGAACTCTGTAAACTCAGTACTTAAGTATTCACCTCCTCGATCCGATTGAAGATTTTTAATACTCTTCCCGGTTTGTTTCTCTACTTGGGCCTTGAACTCCTTGAACTTTTCAAAGGATTCACTCTTGTTCTTCATAAGAAATAAGTACCCCTACCTTGATAGATCATCTATAAAGGTAATAAACTAGTAGAAATCACCTTTAGCCATTTTAATAAAATATAACTCTTGTAAGTTATAGATGTAGCAAGTCAACCAAACATGTGTATAACATTGTCCAAGATGAATTTAGTGTATTTTGTACACAAAAAGGGGGAACTTTTAAGCATTCAAAACAATTTTGGCAGCCATGTACATGGCTTGGGACATGGCCATGTGCCTGGCCGTATGTCCCGTTTTGTTTCTAGGCAGCACCATGTACATGGCCGTGTGCACTCTTCTAACCACCAAAAACATACTATTTTAAGTTGCAACACTCGCAATAAAGGCTACAACACTTGCAACCATTCAAATGCTCAATCATAACACTTATAATTCACATTTTTAGCATGCAAAGCAACTCACAAATGAACTAAATGGCCACAACACTTGTAACCATTCACATGCTTAATCACCATATTCACAACACTTGCAAATATCAACATGTATAATCACAACACTTGTAATTGTCAACATTTTTAGCATGTAAATCATGTGATAGATGGCTCTAATACCACTTAAAGGAAGCGTGGATCATGCAATAATCAAAAGTGCAGAATTTTAAAAATTTTTGATTGCATGCAATACTTGCATCACATATGAAGCACATCCATGCCCAGAGATCATATCACATGGCAAATACATAGCTAAACATGCATCTAGGACAACATAGTATATCAATAAACAACCAAGTCATGCATTCATAATACAAGACCTAGCAACTAAGGGTTTGGTAACACTTACAAAACTCCAAGTTGGTAGCATGCTTGATAAGCTTTGGTTGATGTTGATCCACAAGCTCCTAACTCCCAAAATATGAAGCCTCTAGCTTAAAACACACAAGTTTCACAAAGATGATCTTCAAGGATGGTGAAGCTCTACCTATAAGCCTCTCTTATTTTTGACCTAAGAGCTTATTAGAGCCACTCCAAGCTTGAATGTATGGAACAAGGATGCAACCTCCAATGGATGCTGGAGCTAGTCTGGTACAAGTCTTGTACATAAATGGCCTTAACTTGAAAGCACACAACTCTTGTGTATATTTGAATTCTCTACACCTGAAGAAGAAGAAGGAAAAAGACACTCTTAATCATTTTCTCTCTTTTGTAAGAATATCAAATTTGCTCTCAAATATACATTAGCATAAATTAGTTGGTTGTCTCTACACACTCCACTAACTATCAACAAAAACTAATTTGATAATAGTTTAATAATAGATTGCGTATCCCATACTCAAGCCACATGCATAGCCATAGTTTGAATGTCTCACACTTAAGCCACATACATTGCTATAGCTTAAGTATCTCATACTCAAGCTACATGCATTGCTATATATTGAGTGTCTCACACTCAATCTATATGCATGGCTTTGCTTCTTAAATGAGTGGGTTGTGTTTGGTTACATGGATAACCTTAGCCTTGATATTATTAACACTTAATGGATATGGGCTAAGGTTATGGGCATATGGGCTTCTCTACACTTAGAGAAGGCCCACTCCATACCAAACTAGACAACTTATGGGCTTATTTAAACTCTTTAAATAAAGCCCCATCCTAAGTCCATTTTAAGTCCATCTTTATCAATATACATAGTC
>CATIWO010158882.1:0-10906 GCA_949673435.1 Macaranga tanarius | reverse complement strand
CCACCTATATAGATAACAATCCTGTTATCTTTTGGTTTCTATTTTAGCCCATCATTAAAATAGAATTACCCATTAGTCTCTACACATTAAAGGCCCACACCCTTTAGATACATTAAAGCCCAAATTTATCCAAACTCAATTAATCACTTTAAATGGGCTTAACCTTTTATGACAGTCCACAATACATAATTATTTACATATAAGCCTAATGTTGGATTAATGATCCAACAAGAACGTGATGCTGCTATTGTGAAGAGTGAACTATCATCATCAAGTAAAAATGATTTTATGGATTTGCCTAATATTATTGCTGCTGCTGAAGATGTAAGTGAAGACATCAAACCATTTCTTGGTGGGTCCGATGGAAGAGATAGCACCGTTTTTCTGGACTCTAATGGAAGACATAGCCGAGCCGAGCTCGAGCTGACTTCCTTTAAGTCGAGCTGATCTCGAGCTTTTCAAAATTCGGCTCGGCTCAATTACGGCCTAGCTACAAATAAGGCAGGGATGACTGAAAGACTCGGGAAGACTAGGCGGCCCAGCTTCTTAAAGAATGAAAATTCTTCATATATATTTTTTCCTGTTTTATTTTGATTTAATAGTCTCATTTATTTCTAATATTATTAATTGAATTTACACTTTTTATATCGTATTAATTATTATATTAACATTTTAAATAGTTTTCAAATATAAATAGAATTTTAAAAAATTATTATATTTTTTCACTTTCACAAAAAAAAATAATGAGAAAATTAAAAAATTAAAAAAATTTTATGACATGATTTAATGAATTTATTTCGTGTGTATATATATATATATATGCTATTTTCTTACAATTTCTCTTTAGTCAGTATTTTCTTATTTTGATTAATGTGTTCAATTTTAAAAATTTATAATATTTTTAAATAAAATATTAAAAAAACTTTTTTAACTACATTAAAAATTTTATTATATTCCTAGTATAAGATTGGTATACTTATTCTCTATACCATAATAATATACTCAAATTTGTATTTTTGTACCTCAAATAACTCAAATACTAATCTAAAACACTATTATATATATATCTAAAAATAAGCCTAATAATTCGTATTAAATTGTTTTCTTTTTTTTTCTTTTTTATAATTTCTTTTTCAATCTTGAACAATCTAATTGTACCCATAAAAAATAGAGATTTTTTGTATAAATGATTTTTTTTAAAATTTTTTTAACATAGAAACTGATTTGCCTAATCCGCCAAAGATAGATGATTTATCATCCGGCAACGGGGTAAAGGCATTTGTAGAGGATATAGGTTTAATCCCCCACTTCTTCCATGCTCGCCCCTTAAAGAAAAAATATAGAAAATGATTTTATTTATGATTAGAATAGTGCGACTAAAATATTTTTTTAGGGTGAGAAACAATATAGTATCTGCATCAATTTTACACAAATTGCATGATCTTGAGTTTAAAATTCAAGATCTAAAGCACAATCAATCTTTTTATGATGATATGCTCATCGCTCTTTCTTAATTTTGAAATCAAATAAATACAATACAATACAATTTAGTTTTATCATTGTATCATTTTTTTACCACTATTATTTATTATTATTTTTTCTTTTATCAACTGCATATCTAATGATTATGCGTAATTGTTGATGATGAATTATATTCAATAGTTACATTGACATTTTATATATTTTTTTCATTTTTTTACATTTTTAATTTTAAAATTTAACTTAAATAAATTAATAAGCTATTAGGTTCTTTATTTAATTATGATTTTTGTTTTAATTTTTATTTAATTATTATTTTTAATTAATAAAAAAAGTAACCAACTAAAATTATTATAATAATTTTTTAAGTTCATGCTATTACAAACTATTTAATTAATTTATACTTTATTAAAATCATTTAATTGATTATTTTAAAATATTTGTATTATTTATAGTCCGCGCAACGCACGGATGGATGACTAGTTTATTTATAAATCTAAATTTGTGAAATTACTTATAACTAAATTAAAATTTTAAAAATAATTTGAATTTACAAACTAATTCCATGATATCATATTTATTCTTTTCATAAGAATAAAAATCTAAGTTTTGTCATTTTTATTTTATAAAATATTTTTATTTCTTTATTTTTGTTTATACCTAATTTTAATTTTTGGGCCCAATATTAAAATTAAGGCCCAAGATGGGCCCATTGTACTGAGTCCAGCCCATTTAAATTTACTTGAAGAGGAGGATTTGATGTGCTGGTAAAGGAAGTCTCTGGAAGTAACTAGAAGGTAACCGTAGGCACTAAAGAGCTGATGGAGGAAATTTAAGGAACGCAGGTTACAGGAAGAGCTTGAGGGAATTAAAGCTAAAGGGAACGTGACTCTTCTAAAAGATACTGGAAAATCAAGAATGGAGCTGATTATCTAGAATTTTCTCTGAAATTGAAGACTTTATGAAGAAGGAAGAAAATTCCAAAACAGAGGGATTGTTGAGCTGTGAAGGTAACTCAAGGGGACGTAGGGGTTACATAATTTATGGAGGAATTATTGAAGAATTGAAGGAAGTGAACTTCTGTAGCAAGTCCATGGACTATAAAAGGGAAGCAGCAACATCAACAATAAAAAACAACACAATCAACAATAAATAATCAGTCAATTCAAATATCAATCTTCAGCAATCTTTAATTAGCCATCTCCCTAGCTTTTAGCAATTTTACGCTTTCATTCTAGCAAAGTTTGTACTTACTGTCTTTTGAATGCAAATTTTAATTTACATTTCCTCAAGTTTATTTTTCATTACCTTCATTTTATTTATCATTACCTTCAACTTACTTATCATTACATTTAGCTCAATAATCATTTACTTTAGTAAAATAATTTATTGTTCATTATTAGTTATAAATTTCAAATCCCTTGGAACTCAAACAAATTATGATGAAGACATTTGGAAATCCACATTCGTCTGAAAGAAGTCAGTAATTATCAATTTAAAAAATTAGTCTTCCCTGGCACGCTCGCAAACCCGGTTCAACTGAAAAATTACACCAATAATCTTTTGACACGCTCGGTGGGACTATTCCAATGGAATGTTCAACTTTGAAAATGAAGAAATTTTCTGAATTGGTAATCTGACCAATACGCCTGTAAAAATAGGTGCTCAAATGCAACAACTTATGGAGGATGGATGCTTCAGGATCAAATTTGGACCGAGGCACTAGCTTTTGGCTATTCAAGCCAAAATTCTAAAATTATCAATACTATTGCTATTACTGAGGGCACTTATGTCCAAACTATCTTATAAGATGGAATAAAAACAGGTTCAATATTCGATAGCACGGATGATCAGTGCTTTTCAAAAAAAATTTCGTGCTATTAACCAAAGTTTACAAGAGATAATAACTTCATTTACTAATATGCTTGAAGCCTATCTGAAGCATCTGAGGTAAAGGAGTCCTAAAATGTATCCAATGGTTCAACCCCATGAAGAATCTAGACATTCATCTCTTGTTAAGCCTAATGATGGAGATCAAGTTCTTGGTGGTGATAAGGAAAATCCAAGTCCTCAACTTGGAATTCACAACTATGAGGGTGTTCAATAAGAAAAAGGCCCGGGAGGCAATGTTCATCAAGAGCAAGTACTATTACCCCAAGGTCAGACAATATTTCCCCAAGGTAATTTACAAATTCCTCAAGGCCAACTACCAAATCTTTGAAACCAGGTGCAAGGCTCAGGTGGCAATATTTTACCTAATGAAATAGTAATTTCTGATGGCCAAGTGCAAATTTTTAAAGGTCAAATGTCATTTCATCAGGGTCCTATACAAATTCCCCAAGGGAAGGATGATTGTGTACATTCTCCTCAACCCCCAAATATGGAAGCAAACATAAAAGCAGAAAAGGAAGCTCCAAAGGTATTAATTGAACCTATCAATATGGATTTGAATAACAAAATTAGAAAAAAATAAAAGGTGGTTCAACCTTCCAATATGAATTCCAACAGGTTCATAAGCTACTGAAGACCATTCCCTCATAAGAGGTTCCCAACACTAGAGAAAAAGCCTCATGCACCTGCTATATTGAGAAATAACTACAAACTTAAGCCGAGGAGGGATGGCAGGAGGCTACCACTAAAATTCAATAAAAAGCAACTAAGATTCGTGGTGTCCCTGCATATTCCACCAAATAAAACAGTGGCATAGGGTGGAGCACCAAAAATTTCCTCAACCTAAAAAGAGACAAAATGAGCAGGAAGTCCAACTTGAGGCTAAAATAAAATTCAAGCCAAAGAAAGAGGACCTTATGATACAGGAGTATATTACTGAAATTCCCAATACTTCAGGGGGCAGAAGACATAAGAGGGGGTTCAGTGAATAATTATATTGTAGGGGACTATACTAAAATGCTAAGCAATAGAAGTGGTGCTAAAATATTTCCCACTATGTGGAAAATGAAAGGAAAATAAAGAAAAAGAGTAATTGGCCTCGTGCTAGAAGGATGCCATTTAGTACATGAAGTGGTAAAATTTTACTTTTTTAGGTATGTAAGTTGGCTTGATAGCCACTGTAAATAAATAAAGTTTGGTTTTTCTAAATTTTGGTGTGTTATTGTTTGTTTCTTTTTGTGTGAAGTTTGTTAGTTTGCAAGTGAACAATAATTTTACAAAATTTCGATAGTATTTATGCTGAAAATTGGCTATTTTGATGAGAAAAATAAATGGTTGTAGTGCAAAGTGTGCTATATGCAGTGATACAAACAAAAATATACTCAACAGAGATGAGCTAAAGCAAAAATAAGCCTTGTGATAGCTACAATATCAAGTCATCCATGGAAGGATGTACATCACAATATCCATGCTCGGAATGATCAATATCAAAGGTACAAAGTGCTAAATAACATCACAGGCATCATAATAGCATAAAAAGTCTATAATCAAGTCACATAAAGTCAACGTCAAAGCCCCTAAGCTTTTCCCAAACATCTAGGTATTTCTGCCTAGTAATCATATAGCCTCTTCCCCTGGTTCAGCCACTCTTTGACTGCATCCTTCTTATTTTCCAGATCTCTTGATAGACTGAGCTTTTTGGGTTGCATCCTGGTATTTTGAGGTTACTTGGAGGAAGGCTGCTTTTTCCTCTACTTCTTCTTCTTTGATCTACTTCATCTTGAGTTTCTCAGCAAAAATGGTATTTTTCTCCTGGTGAAAAAGATTGAGATGACTTGAGGCTATCAAATGAGTTGCACTAGACTCCTCCAGGTGAGAAAAGCTCTATATGATCTGGCTCTTCAAAGCAGTAATGGCAGCTGACTTGGAATACTGCTCCAAGGTGATGAGCTGAAAGTAATGTGGATTTTTGAGTCTTCTGAAGGGTACCCATTTCTAAGCTAAGGATAGTCTTCACTAAATCTTTAGCCTTGAAGCATTATCTATAGTCAAAAAAGCCATAGGGGGAACCTTTGAAGGAGTCTCTAGGTAGCTGAGATCCACCATGATCCACATATCATCAATGGAGGACCAAAAGTTAACCTCTTATAACAAGCAAGTCTAAGCTAAGGGTATGTAAAAGCACAAGTAAATAAAATGAATAAATAGAAGTACATACCTGAGGAGTAGCACAAGGAGTCGAATTAAGGATAGGAGGTAATAGAGCTGGAGCAGGAGGTAATGGATCTGACATAAGGGGTAATGTTGAGGTAGAAGCAGGGGGTAATCTAGAGAATTTAAAGAAGAATCAGCATAAGGGGAAGGAGAATGAGTTGGGGAGGGGTTCTCTTTGCTAGTCTCAACTGTTAGCAAATAAATAAGAATGCTAGAAGTCAAAATAAAGCTGAAATAAAGAGGGAAATCAAGATTTTCTTCATCGTATATGGAAACAAAGCTGACATAAACAAGAAAGTGTATTTGAACCTAATATTTCCTCATCATAGCTGAAGTAGGAGTGACTATTTTCTTTTACTCAGAGGATGGGGTAATCAAAGATTTAATGGCGGTAATGAGCCAAAAATGTACTATTTGGCTTAAATCTTTAATAGACTAGTAATAATTTGGTGAAACGTAACTAAAATAGGCCATTTCCTCTAAGGTCCAAAGCATTACACCCATACACTTAGCTAGAATAGTGCGAAAAAGCTAAACTATAACACCTGTAATTTAGGAGCACTGTTCATGTATTTTATTTTCTTGACATGTGGAGTAGAGATAAGAGTTGCATTTAAGTGGGGCATGTGCATATTGGTAAAGAGGGGTATAATTATAAGTTAAGTTTAGACCTAATTGTCAAAATAGAAAGTTATGAATTTTTGAATAATAAGCCTAAATTATTAATGGTGTGTAGAGATGAATTGTGATATTGTGTATATATATATTTATAGAGTATTATATTGGTATTTTATGGGATAAATGTGCATTTATGAGTTTATTGGGCATTTAATAATAGAAAGACTTTGGAGGAGCAATTGGCAAATTTTGATCGGTGTATGTTTATTTTGAGTGTGTGTGTGTATATGTGTAGTTGTATAGAGAATTTCATTAGGAAGAAGAAGAAAAGGGAAATTGAGAGGCTTTGAGGAGATTGTGATTATTCTCTACTCATCTAACATCAAATTAGGAAGTTTTAGAAGGTTTAGAAGCTATTAGGAGCTTTAATTTGGTAAGCCTTGTGTTTATATTTGATTAATTGTATTAGGGTTGTTGGTTGTGACTTTCGTGTCCTATTTTCTTCATGCATTAGTCCCATTATTTTTATCATATCTATAGTTGTAGAGCTCTAATTTGAGTAAAGTTTAATGTTCTGAAAACTTCAGAGTGTCCTCTATAACTCTTATATTTTAAGCCAGAGCTGATTTTGCTATTAAAACTGACTAGCACAGCTTTACATTTTCATGCTCATGTTATCAACTTTATTTTGGTCGGTTTTACTCAAAAATGTACATTTAATTTTATACATGTCCAAATTGAGAGATTCCAATTGAAATTTATTTTAAACTCACTTGGCTAGCTTCAGTATAAATTTCATGATTTTTTGACTTGTTTAGGCTTCATTGGGGCACATTGAACCTAGAGCATGGAATGACACTTAGTTGTATTTGAGTGCAAGAGTTTGGTTTGCTATGTGGTATTGATGTATGAATGTTGTGTAGGCATTAATAAGGACAGAGGTGGTACAAATCAATAGGAGAGCTTCTATTTTGAAGGAGTTGAAGTACCTTATGTAAGTAATTACTAATATAAGGATGTATATATGAATTCTCTTGAATATGAAATTATATTTTTATGAATGAATTAGCCATGAATTGTGATGTGGTATGAAATAAGAATGAATGAAACATGCATAGATGTGTATTGTGAGAAATATGAATTGTGTTAAATAGATTGAAGGATTGTGATGTGAAGTGAGACATGTTTATTGAATGTGAATTGTTCATGCCTATATGGATGTGCATGACATGTGTCTATACTCATGTTATACTTGAGTATATTATCTTTTGACACGTGTTTAAGTAAATTTGAGGCCTTGTGTTACGGGTTTCATATAAGCTGATTTAAACTGGCAAAATTTATTGGGAGAAGTGCAGAGATAATGGACCAAAATAATATAAGAAAGCTATTTCACCAAAATTTTCCAAGAAAATTTTTAAAGGAAAGGCACAGAATTGAGCATGGGTCCAGAAAGTAATGTAAAATAATAAATCAGATAGAATTTGTTGGGGAAGTAAGGAGATAATAGGCTAAAGCAACACTGTGAATGATAAGATGCCTTAAAATGCTTATTACCCCTGGGGTTTTTTTAAGTCAAAGCCCATATTTGGAAAATTAATGCTAAATAATTGACAGTAAGCAAATTTCTAAGGGGTAATAAAGCAAATAATGTCCAAACATTGGTGAAATTTTAATGTGAATTTTTAGAAGTTATTTCCTAACAAGAAATTGGCTCTAAAAATTATTTGCTGTGAATTTTTGACTAAATTTAAAGGATTTTATTAAATTAATTTTCTTTAATTAAGTTAAAAATATCTAAAATAATTATTTTGGTGATCAATTGCTTAAATAATTAAATTTATAGTTCAATTGTGCAAAATTATACAAGTTAAATCCTGGATTTCCTTAAAAATAATTTTGCATATAGACATCAAAATTACAAATTTTACTGATGTTCAAGATAAAAATTGGGCGGCATTTTCCCTATATTTTCAATATACAGTTTTGCAAAATTTGTAAACAAACCTGCAGAAAAACCAATTCATCCAACAACTCATAATGCCCAACATTTGAATCACAATTTTAGACAAAATACACTGCACAAATATAAAAAAAATCGCAAAAATAAAATTACTTATGTGTTTCCTCATGCAGTAGACTTTGAGTGGGGATTTCATTTTACTAAATGCATTGAGAGAAGAGGTAAATGCAGTAAGACCCAACCCAAGTGAACTGAAACCATGAAATGAATTGGCCTTGGCCTGAAGGCCATCTCGGTCAGATTGGTTTAGTTGGAGCTGGTTCGGTCAGCAGCACCAACCCAACTCCATTTGTTGGTGATGTCGGCTTCTCTAGCAGTAGCGGTGGTCTCTCTCCATGCGAAGCCGGCGACGAGGGCAGCAACAGCGTCGTCTTCGGCAGTAGCTCCAGGCGTGTTTCTTCGCCCAGCGCTTCCCTCGGTGGTAGCAGCGTCGCACCTGGTAGCGTCAGCTTCTTCCTCAACGGTAGCGACCTCACGATGGTTAGTGGCGGCTGCGATGGTCTTGGCTTGCCGACGAACGGTTACGAGGAAGGAAGATAGAGCGGCGGAGATCGTTGGTTGCAGGCAACGGCTGCTTGGTGGAGAGGAATGGCAGCGGTGCGTCTGGCAGCGATGGTGTGGTGAACGGTGGTGGCCACTGGTTCGGGTGTGGTGATGATCTTGGTGACAAACGATGGTGAATGAGGTAAGAATGGAAAAAGAAGAATGGGAAAAAAAGTACCAGGAGAAAAAATAAATAAATAAATTTATTGGATTTTGTTGAAAATTAAAAATAGAAGAAGGAATGCTTTTGTGGTTTTGGGTAATAATTACCTTATTAAATTTAAAATTTTCTTGAAAAAATGCACTAAAACAATAAGAAATATTTAATTCCCCAGATAAAGAATTTTGATTGTAGAAAAAGCATGTGTGAGCTCTATATCCATATAAATTAGCATTGGGTTTGGCCCAAACTAATTATATGCAGGAACATTGTTTGTACCAATTATTAATTTTTAGGCCCAATATTAAAATTGAGGCTCAAGATGGGTCATTGCACTGAGTCCAGCCCACTTGAATTTACTTGAATATGAGGATTTGTTGTGTTAGTAAAGGAAGTCTCTGGAAGTAACTATAAGGTAACCGTAGGCACTGAAGAGCTGATGGAGGAAATTCAATGAACGTAAATTACAGGAAGAGCTTGAGGGAATTAAAGGTAAATGGAATGTGAATCTTATAGAAGATACTAGAAAATCAAGAATTGAGCTGATTATCTAGAATTTTTTCTAAAATTGAAGACTTTGTGAAGAAGGAAAGAAGGAAGAAAATTCCAGAACAAAGGGATTGTTGAGCTGTGAAGGTAACTCAAGGGGATACAGGGGTTACATAATTTAAGGGGGAATTATTGAAGAAGTGAAGGAAGTGAACTTCTGTAGCAAGTTCGTGGACTATAAAAGGGAAGCGGCAACATCAACAATGAAAAACAACATAATCATCAACACAATCAACAATCAGTCAATTTAAATATCAATCTTCAGCAATCTTTAATTAGCCATCTCCTTAGCTTTTAGCAATTTTACGCTTTTTCATCCTAGCAAATTTTGTACTTATTGCCTTTTGAATGCAAATTTCAATTTACATTTCTCCAAGTTTATTTTTCATTACCTCCAGTTTATTTATCATTACCTCCAGTTTATTTATCATTACCTTTAGCTTATTTATCATTGCCTCTAGCTTAATAATCATTTCCTTTAGCAAAAAATTTTATTGTTCATCGTTAGTTACAAATTTCAAATTCCTTGGAACTCAAACAAATTGTGGTAAAGACGTTTGAGAATCCACATTCGTCTGAAAGAAGTCAGTAATTATCAATTTGGGAAATTAGTCTTCCTGGCATGCTCACAAATCGTGTTTAACTGAAAAATTGCACCAATAATTTTATTGCTATATGTGTTATTATGTGCATTTGGTTTAATTGGTATTTTTTATCAAATGAAATATTAGTTTGAATTTTAAATTTATATAGAAAATAATATAATAAAATATAAAATTTATTTCAAATAAATTTTATAAAATATTCATTTAAATGATCAATGTATAAAATTAAATAGTCAATAAAGTCTATTTTAAATTTATTTTAAAATATAATAAATATCTTGATGGAGTCTAAATAAAAACTACGAAATAAATTTTGATAGAAAAATTTACTCATTGTTTAGATCTTTTATGTCTTAATTTATTAAAATGAAAAAATAATTCAGGTGAATTTTTTGAAAAATAATTTTTTTATTAATTATTAAAAATATACTTAGGTATTTATTAGAAGACTGAATATAATTGATGCAATTTGAGAAGTTTAATTAGAATATAATTGAGAATAAATGAAACTATTAGTTTCTTTCATTTTTTTTATATGGTATCCTAAAATTGAATGTGTTATTTTTTTTAATTAGAAAGTATTAAATTTTTATTATGATTTATTTATATTTGTTTGGCTCATAAACTTTTGGTATGCTCTTAATTATAATAGTAGTATTAATATTATAACTTTAATACGAATATTAATTTTCTAGATAGGCCCAGGAAAATAAAATTCAATTTTTGACATTTAATTAGAAAGTACTAAATTTTTATTATTAGTTAGTTGCCAATTTGTGCAATGTATGAACCGTAAATTAATATATGTTTTATTTAATTATTTCA
>CATIWO010158791.1:0-10587 GCA_949673435.1 Macaranga tanarius | reverse complement strand
CTTGACTTGGCCACCAATTATATGTTAAAACGTCAATTTTGTGCGCTACACGGCCTCCCACACGGCCGTGTTTCGACCCGTGTTCAAAACTGTACAAAACGGCAGATTCCAACACGGCCAACAACACACCCGTGTATCTGCCCATGTTCACAACACACCCTGAGACACGCCCGTGTTGCTGCCCATGTCTGCCTCCAACATGTAAAACATGACCAAACTCGTCCAAAATGCTCAAATAACGATGCCATAGGCTAAATTCAAGTCACATATTAACACTACTGCTATTGTTTCCTTCAATCCACTGATGAAGATTTCAACCTCCTGTTCTCGGGTGAGGGTGCTGGCATGTGCAGCAAGTTGTTTAAAGCGCCTTTGATATTCCTCCACCGTACTTATTTGATGCAGCTTAGACAGCTCTCCCAATTTGTTGCTTCGAATTGGGGGCCCAAAACGAAGGTTGCAGCTTGCTTTGAAATCCTCCCAAGATATGTGTGGTCGATCCCTCTCCAACTTGAGAAACCACAGCTGAGCATCACCTTCCAAGTGGAAGGATGCCAATCCCACTCTCTTCTGCTCCTGTCCGCTGGTGACGGAAGAAATGTTCGCAGCGATTTAACCACCCCAAGGGGTCAGAAGTGCCCTCATAACGGGGAAAATCGAGTTTGGAGTATTTTGGGACAAAGTTCCCTCCATCTCGGTTTTCCACTCCAGCCCTTTGCTCTCTATGATGGTTGTTATTCCCATTTCCTGTTTCCCTAGCTCCTACTCGAGTTGCTAACAACTCGAGAGAGAGAGAGTTCTTCCAATTGGGCTGTCCCTTCTCTTTGTTTCGCATCAGTAGCAGCCTTGTCCCTTTCTCTTTCCGCCTTGTCTTGTGCATAATCTTCCCGATACATAGTCATGAAGGCCTCGAGTTGCTGCTGAAGTGTATGAGCTGCTCCCATGTCTACTTGCTCTGATACCAAATTGTTACGGGCCCTAGAATGAGATCTGGTTACAGGTCTTTGCAAACTGAAATCAGAAACTAATTCAGCCTGCAAATGGTTTTTATTGGTTTTTCTTCTTTGTCTACCTATTTTGAAAGGAACAAAAATAAAGAGCTAATTTAGAGAGAACTCTTCGATCTCAATAGAATAGAATTAAGAGCTCATTAGAAAGAACTCTTCGATCTCTTAGAACACACTCTTTCTGAAGAAATACTAATAGTCCAAGAACTTTTGCATATATATATATATGCAAAGTTAAACAAAGGATAACAAAGATAAAAAAAACTAATTGTTTTGAAATTTAAAAATAAAGATCCTATCAAACAAAACTCAAAAATAATGATCCTACTAAATAATCTTATTAAAATTCAAAAATTTAATTAATGATCCTAACTAATCCCTTGATTCTCCCTTGATTCTCTCTTAATTCTCTCTTAATTCTCCTTGGGATTGTAACAGATTGCCTCATTCCAACTTATTAATTTTTGGGTAGAGAACTCAAAATTATCAAATTGCTAGAGATGCTTGGCAGCAGGAAGTTTAGGGGCACTCAGTGTTTTTTGTTGTTAAAAAAGCTTCAATTTGAAAAAAAAATAATAAAAAAAAAATAAAAAAAAGATTGAAAGCTTTGAATAAGGAAGTGTATGCAGAGATCTCCCAGAAAGTTCAAACGTGTAGACAATCCTTGGAAAGTTCAAAAGTGTAGACAATCCTTGGAAAGTGTTGAATATGATCTTCAAAAGGACCCAATAATTTCTTTTTTGCTAGAGGAGAAAGCTTATGTTAATCATCTTTAAGCATTTGCTTAATTGTGAGGCAAGCTTTTATAAGCAGAAGGCAGGGGTACAATGGATCGAACTTGGAGATGCAAACACCAAATTCTTCCATGCTTGTCTAAAGTTGATTAACAAAGCAGGATAGTCAGAGACTGATCAGCAGAATAATGAGAATTAATTTATGGTCAGCGAAATTTCTTTCTCGTGCAAGGAGGGTTCAACAGATTCAGTTAGTGCTTCTAAGAATACTACAAATATAAAGGTAACCTACTTCACTTTCTCATTATGCTACTTAGAATCAACGTTTTTGCAGATTTCCTAAGAATTAAATCTTTTTGGCACAATGTGACCAGTAGTATTGCCGCCAGCATATTGCCGCCAGCAGTATGTTATAAATTCAAAAAATGCATTCAATATCAACCAAGTGTGCTCTAGGAAATTTACTTCCTTTGATCATATCTAGTTCATTAGAATGGTCTGTATATTCATTGTTGCAAAGTGTTAATAGGAGATGCTCAATTTTCAGAAGTTTATCCTTAAATTTACAATTGAAAACATAAAGATACATACCAGTAATTGCTCCAGAAAGCAAAAATATGCTAACATGCTAACCATGACAAGAACTGGTGTATCCTGCCAGAACCTGTCGGATGAGAAATTTGTACCCATTAACTTCAAAACCAATTTAGGCAAGAGAAATATTTCATGTTTTATTAACGTTTTTCCAAAGATTTTAATCTGAATCCAACATATTATCTATTTCTTCCAAAACAAGCCATGAATGCTTGAGAGCATACAAAACTATAAATGTTCAATAAATGACCAAAGATATATGTATATGATGCAGGAGCTTCGTTCAATTTTACCATTTAATTACTTGTATCATTTCATTTAAATTTCTCAAGTACTTTATTTAAGTTTCCCTAGTTAAGTCTTTATTTAATGTTTAGATTACTTTCTACTAAATCCTTCGTTATAACTAGTATGAAAAGAATTATTAGGAGATCTTTTCAGCATTTTGGTTTTGAATTTTATACAAGATTTTTTTTGTTAAACCTGATAATCTTTTCTTTTACTCCAATTACAATCAACCTTTTCTAGTCTAATTGTTGAATTCTAATTGCCTTACAGTATTAGCTGCTCAAGCGGTATCAGAGCAAAAGATCCTACACTTCTACAAGGATTTGGCTACAAAAATCATGGTTGCCAGAAACTGAGGTGAGGCAATTCACCCCAACAAATGGAGAGAGCAAAGATTTTGATCCAACCTTGTAGCGTCAATGATGCAGACAATGAAGAAGTCAAGAAAAACAAAATTCAAAGAATCCAGAACCTTAGAATTTTGGTCTGGTATTTACTATTTTAATGTTCAGGGGTATTTTTGTAATTTATGAATCTGTTGAAATTGCAGTTCAGATTCTTTAGGTGTCTATTTTTATTTTAAACCCTTAGGAATCTTTGTTTCATTAGGAAAATTAGGGGCATATGAATCTGTTGGAATTGCAGTTCAGATTTCTTTAGGTGTCTATTTTCATTTGAAACTCTTACTTAGAATCTTTGTTTCATTAGGAAAAGAAGAAGTCTCAATTTTATTCTAATTAGTATTAGTTTACAATTTTCCTAGTTTAGGATTTCTATTCCTAGCAACGTTGGAATTACTTTTAACCTATAAATACTTAGGCTTGTAATATTTTATTTTAGAGTTGAGTTATTTGAATTAATAAAATTATGGCAGATTTGCTATTTGAATTGGGTGGTTCAATTCAACCCTAAACCCTTCTAGGTGTGATTCCGAAACTCCTACCCTTCGTAATTTTCCTTTACTTACAGATCTGAAATTTTAAATTTTAGATTTATTTTCCATTGATTTCTGCAATTTCAATTGTAGAATAGAACTTCCTAAATCTGTCCTACATCAGTTTGGTATCAGAGCTTTAAGATCCTTGAAGTTTTCCACTTTGATCTATGTCAACTATGGTGAATAACAATCATTTTGTTAAACTATAGTTAAATTTATTCATATATTCTATTTAATCCTCATATTGTTATCAGAATCTTAATAATATTTTAATAATATTTTCACTATCATGTCACGTACTGAAAAATGAAAAAATTTCCCCTCACACACTAAATCCTAATTCCACCCCTATTATCCAAAATAAGCATAAAAAATCTTGATGTTTTGAAGGAGCAGGAACAGGATGCCTAACCTCTACATTTTTGAGTTTTACTTCTATAAAAACTCAATTAATGCAAATCTCAAGCAATTTTATTTGTATTTAAAAACAATAAGAAGATGGCATTACAGTTAAGACCAATGTTGTGTTGCTAAACTCGCATGTAATAGCAGGATCTATCATTTCTATTTTCATTTTCTTCAAGTTTAAAGATTATTTGTTTGGGAAGGATGTGAATTTCTCCAAAAACCAATTACCTTTCAAATTTTCACTATTCTGGCATAAAATAGTTTCCTTGGCTTCACTGTGTACTTGTTTTACAGGAACTTTTTTTGCTCAGCTTCACCATGGACTTGTGCTACAGGAGTTTTCATGCTGCATTGCTTTCAGTGTTATTCAGAAGGATCAGGGCATTGCTTGTCTAATTTCTTATCATTTGTTGCTGGTTGCAGTGCTTTGAGTTGTATGGAAGATACCCTATCCTACATTTTATAATATATTTCTTTCTTCCTACTAAACTTGTTTACCTATATAAACATATTCCCACAACCTTTCCCAAAATATGGAGATAAAAATTTATAATACGACATGAATAAGGAATAAGAAGAGATTTTGTATATGCAATTAGGTAAAATATTGATTATTGAAGTAGTTGAACTTGCCTGTATCGAGTGACTTCCTGTTGTGTTACAGGCACTGGATGTCTAATGACAGTTTGAGGATTATTTATCTTGAGTAATGTTACAGGTAGGTTCCTAACTTCCTGCCTGCAGACATCACACGTCTGGTTTCCTTTGATACTAAACCACTTTACAACACACTGTTGGTGTGCAAGTGCAAGCTCTCCTTTGCAGCTACACTCCAGCCTTAAAGCATCACCTCCTTCCGCTAGCTCAACCAAACAAATCCTGCAAACTGCATCTTCTTCAGGAATGTCTTCACCAGCATCTTCACTAGCTGAGACATTTTCAATAGAATGGTATGAAAGTTCAACTTGTAAATTGGTTAACATATCAACTGAAACGTAATTTGCACCAGGTTAAATCTTAGGGAGGAACATGTAATTTGCAGTATATTTATTTATTTAAACAGTATTAGAGTAGTTTAAACACGAGCATGAGTTTTTGGGTACGAGAAGGGAGTGAAACATGCAAGGGAGCAATAGTGAGGTTCTATTGTACATAATGCTTTACCAACAATCTTGCAGATTCACAATGTCTTCTGACTCTAGTAACAAGTCCAAAGAAAAAAGTTTTTCACCCGACTAAAAACTTTTGTTGAAAGCTATGCGATCCGAATTCAAGAAAATTTGGAGCAAAATTTTACTATTAATATTTAATAGTAAAATCATATATCGAGTGATATAGCATTCAACTAACTATAATGAATCAAATTTACATATATTTTTAATTTTTTAATTTTTTAATGAATAAAAAAGAAATAATTTTTTAAGATGAATTTATAATATTTTTAAAAATAATCAATTAGTTATATTGATCTTAAATCATATATAGAATAAATTTATAATTGAAATTTAATATTATATTAACGTTTTCTCATAAATAATGATGATATTAATTGATAGGGTATTAAAGTGCACGAGATATGAAAAACTTGTACTTAAATATCGCAAAAAAAAAATAAAAAAATAAATAAATAAAATAAACATATGACTAGTTTTACCATAAGGCGAAACCACAGGAATAAAATTGTACTTACCTCTTTCTTTAATTCTATTCTTGTTATTGAACTTGACTTGGATCTTTGCTTGGTTCATAATCCTATGGTCAAAAGTCAATTGTAGCTAATAAATTAGCAAGGATCATATCAATTCTATTCACCATGCAACAGCCATATCACTCTTTTCAGACGATACACCTCATACCTTGTCGAATCCCTAGTTAATTTCCAATCCCCATCAGTCACGTATCACCTTTGTGCTGTATTGGTACCCCCAAAACGCATAATGAAACAGCCAAATCATTCACATCTTGTATCAGCTATTATTTAAAACCCTGCTTGGACATCAAAGAGAAGGTCCAAGGTGTATTTGCATGTGGCAACTAATCCAAGCCCAATAACATTTAAGGGAAGGTGTTGGAGATGTGGGATTCACTCAAGGGAGGGTGTTGGAGATGTAGGATTCACTCAAGGGAGGGTCTTGGAGATGTGAATGAATCCCACATCCAAAATGTGCAAAATGCTAAACTGGTGTAGATTGAGTCTCAATCATAAGCAACTTACTGTGTTGCATAGGTTCAACTCCACTCATGTGTTCACAAAGTATATGATACTATCTTCTGCCTTCATTTGATCAAACTCAATCTAAAGATAATGTTTGCCATGCTTGTTTACAGATTTTTCTTAATAGTCTCAACTTCCATTGAATTACCAGTTCACACACATTAAACTTAAAATGACTGATCTCCTATAGAAGAATAAAAACAGCCAAGAAATAAAAGAATTCATGCAACCATCAGTTCCATATCTACCTAAATTGATCCTCCAATATTCAAGTGCAAAAGCGCAGACTGCAGATAATTAAGATTCTTCACTCCATGGTTTAACCAAGATTAAAACTATCTGGCTATAGAAGAAGCAGATTGCAAATATAACCTTGAACACATTTAATTTCTATGACAGTGTTTGCCTATGTGGACATCCAAAATAAAATGGCACAGGCCCTTTGGTGATTGAAAATCATTAAAATCATCCATGCTTATTTTAGAGGGGAAAATCATTTCAAGTCAAAATTAGAACAGAATACAAATATAAAAAACCTATTTTAAATGAAACATGCATCAATTTAATTAATTGATTTCATGAAAAATTAAAATTTACCTATTTCTGTTTTAAAGGCATCATTTGCTAAGACATTACCAGCTGCTGCAGGATGAGGACTTGTAGAAATTACACGAAATAGACCTCCACCAGAATCCGTTCTCCTCAAACTTCTTAACTTTACATTTAGAGGAACTGATAATGAGCGTCTGAAATGGTGCTTCACTTCTGATTTCTGAACAAAATATAAGTTCACATATAATTATTCAAATTCTGAACAAAATATAAGTTCACATATAATTATTCAAATGAACATGTTAAAAGCATTTCAAAAAGTTAATAAAAGACATTTTTCTGAGTGCAACTCTTGGAATGATGACAACATATGTCACACAGTATGCATGTATATAGAATAGACAATTCTATTTATTTATCAAGGAAGCAAAGACACTCACAGAATCATCATGACAATAATTTGGATCTCTCTCTTGTAAAGTCTGAGGCCCTAACCTTGCAATCGGGGTAACTGGCAGAGAATTTATTGATTTTGCTGATATGGTGAGAAAGGCTTTATTGAAAGAAAATGACCTTGAAGTAGAAGGTTTGTCCGCTAAAACATTGGAGGATGGTGCATATGGAACGATAAGAACAGTGTTCTCGTCATCCTGTGACAAATATTTTGCTTTTAAACTCCTTTGAGGAAGTAGATTTCTCGCAGATGATTTGAACTTGGCTGAATTAGGTCTAGGTGGCAGGCCTGCTCTACCAGAAGTAGGACTCTGTATTGAACCAATTTCGATCCTTGTAAAATCATGTGATGAACTTTCCACGGATCTTGCAGGTATTTGCAGAGAAGTGAGATTTGGTCGCCTAGACTGCTGAACTAAAGTGATCTCATCATCTTTTGTGTCTTCATAATGCACCTGCCAAACCATGAAATGGTATGTTAAAATCAAAAGGCATGCAGCCAGAATTGCAAATATAGGGTAAAAATTAAACAAAAAATGCCCACAAGCTCATATTCTAGAACCAGCAAATGTCTCAGGAAGGCCTAACTCAAGGCGAGCTAAGAGAATAATGGGAACTTCACTTATTAAATATTAATATGGTTTGAAGCAAATAAAAGACATAAATCTGCATTGTTAAAATGTTATCCACAACATAATGCATTGTAATGCACCAATTGCTATCAATATTATCACATGCCATAATTGTCTAAGCAGAGAAAACAAGCAAGCAGTTCATCCAAATTCCCATAAC
Organism: Macaranga tanarius; assembly: GCA_949673435.1. Lineage (NCBI taxonomy): Eukaryota > Viridiplantae > Streptophyta > Magnoliopsida > Malpighiales > Euphorbiaceae > Macaranga > Macaranga tanarius. Next base: position 2,607 of record CATIWO010158791.1, on the reverse strand, counting down.
TAATACACATATACTTACAAGCAACGTGAGATGCATAAACATAGTTCCCCTGAGTTTATCCAGAATATGTCTCATTGGAAGGACAATCTAAATTTTCATTTCACTTGGTGTAATCTTTAAATAATTACACCCTTGCTTTATGAATAAATGCATTTTAAGTCTGACTATATGTAGGCATTCAAGCAGTTCTTTTCTACAAATGCATTTTAAGTCCGACTGTATGTAGGCATTCAAGCAGTTCTTTATTTTATTCAAGTAAATGGTTTCCATGCAGGAAAAGCAGTAGAACCAAAACCTTTCCCGTTTCACCTTCTAGCTTTCAAACGAATCATTACTAATTTTAGATAATCTCAATTCAATTCAATTGAACCAAAACATCAATCCCAATCCGATTGTTGTAATTATTAATTTTATTTAATAGTACAAAAAAGTAGAATATATGGCTGTTCAGTGTTCATTGATCGCAATTCAGAATCTAGATTAAGCAGAAATATTCAAAACTTAAAATAAACTGTTACAAATCAGTAAAATAAGAAAAAAAAAACTCACAAAAAGTACAGCACCAATCACAAAGAAAGAGAGAGAAGAAAATAAAAAAGCACCTTCGGATGATCTGGTGAAACTGAAGTAGATTCTTGTTCCTCCTCAACTTGATGCTTATCTGCTGAACTACTCTCCATCATAAATCAATGACAACTGAAAGAACCAAACCCTAATTTAGAAAGCTTAGACCGAATGCTATTGCTTACGCTATAATTTAAGTTTACATTGACATGAAGTCAAAAGTGAGTGTACTTTTTGGACTACAGTATTATGGGTGTGACTGTGTGAGCTTCTCGGCATTCAAATCTAAGTGTACTTGGCCCAAACTGTCTTTTACATGTTTTTTTCTTTTTTTATTCTTTCCTTAAAAAATATTTACCGCCAACTTGTTTTGGGGACTGTGATTTGTACGCGGCTTCTCAGATTCTTTGATTTCTTCCCATTTTGAGAATAACGAGAGAAAAGCTGCTTTTCATCCCTAATAATTTATATCAAGCTCATATTAGTCCTCTATCTTTTTTGTTATCACCCCAGTATGTGTTTTAATACAAATGAAAAATTTACCTCTTATATCCAGTTGCTAATTGGATAGAGTTGAAAATGAAAATTTATCCATTTTAGCAACTGCCCAAAGCATTAACCATTGTCCAAGAATAAATTTCAAACAATTGGTTGAACACTATAAAAGAATTTATAATGTTTTGAGTCATTCTATAGTGCAAACGATTATATTTATACAACTGGAAGTAAGGTCGTTAGATTAAAATTTAATTAATTATAACCATTGATATATTTTACAGGTATTGATACACCAAGATAAACAATAGTTATAATTAAATAAAAATTAATTTAACTGTTGTAATTCCATTTGTATAGATACAAACGTTTACACCATAGCAAAAATCTAATTTTTGATATAAAAAATACCAATTACCATATAACTTCTCTATTTTATTACATTATATTACTTGGCCTCTGATATTTAAAAATTGTACTTTTTATTTTTATAATATTTACCAATTTCATTTTGTTAACTAACAAAAAATTTCTTAACTCAGCCTCCCAGTAGGCTTTATAGCGGAGAAAGTGGTAGTTAACATAGGTAATTATGTTGGTAGATTTTTGTTGAATTTGATCCAAACAATTCTGCTAGAATACAGAGGAATTATATGCGCATCAGAGTGGCTCATGATGTTGAAAACCGTTAAAAAGAAGGAAGAAAATTAAAAAAGCTAAAGGAGAGTGGGTTTGAATAGACTTTAAATATGACAAATTTATGTTTCATTTGTGGCCTCCTTGGTCATATGGAGAAATTTTATGGAAGACTCTTTCAACCACATGAAGGTGAGATCGAAAGACTATATTGTGCATGGATGAGAGCTTTAGGACATCGTGCATAGTCTTATTACGGGGAAAGGTGGTTGAGAAATGCTCCGCCTGTGGATGATCAGTTCGATGGCATAAAGGTGATGATGGTAAAAGGAATAAGTCAAGAACATGATTAATAACAAACTTATGTTAATCGAGAAAGGCAAGAATTGGATTTGCTATGATCCAATAATTCGGAACTAAAATAATAGGATAAGAAAGGAAGGCCTTTTCAAATTTAAACTTGCCAACAGAGGGAGGGATTAATAATTTTGTGATGAAGGAGATTTAGATGGGCTTAGGCTAGTAGTCTTAGATAGTAAAAGAAGGCAAATATAGGTTGAATTATTGAATGATATGTTAGTTCATAAAGAGAGAGAAGGCCACAGTAACATAAATGGTTCAAAAAAAATCAATAATGAGTCCTAATATCTAAGCCTGCCGACAGCTACGAGTATCTTGAGCTAAAAATGTTGTGGGCTTGGCAGCCTATGGATAGTTGATGAGCACAAATCTGCAAGCATACAGAATCGCAACCAGTAGTAATAAAAGATATCGTCCCACAGAGATTGGAGAATTGATTATTGCAATACTAACTATGTTTATTTGTTTAGACAACGAAATAGAGTTTAGACTTTTAAAGAATTAAAACTAAAATAAAGAAAAATTCAAATTCAAGCAAATATTAAAAGCTAG
>CATIWO010158757.1:0-12772 GCA_949673435.1 Macaranga tanarius | reverse complement strand
TTTCCTTTTCAATTTCATCCTTTACATAATAATTCATTCTCATAATTCTTCACATCATGTATATATATACTCTTAGCAACTTAATTTAATACCACATGATAACCCTCTATTCAATATACGCTTAATTATAAAATAATAACTTCAAATCATTTACTCAAATAATTGACAATTAGCTCAAATCATCATCATCAATTAACTGAATTAAATATATTGTTAATTATTATTAATGAACCGTAATCCGGTTCTGGGACACGGATGTTACAGGTATTGTGACTTTTCACTTTCTATTCCTTTCCCAGGTTGTTCATAAAATTCAGATTGACTAACTCTAACCTTCATGGTTTGCTCTAACTCTTTTTCTTACTTCTCTTGTTCCATAGGTTTCTCCACCCAGCCTTTAAATGTAGTTCGAGTATATAAATTCAGCGTACACCTTAAAATAATACGCAATCCTTCCTTAAATTTTTCTATTTTCATCTTCGGATAAATATCTTTTGCATATTTATATAGATCTTCAAATTTATCAATATACTCTCGAACAGTCATTGATCCTTGCACCAGTCTAATGAATAATGGCAATTTCTCCTTCCTATAATTTTCTATTAGATACTCCTTAATAAACTCTTCTCTAAATACTTTCCAAGTCAAAGTTTCACCGATTACATTTTTAAATCGTGTCAACCATTTATCTGCCTTATCAAACATCAAGCTATATACATTGTTCACTTTTTCCTCATCACTTAACTGTAATGTAGTAAAGACTTTCTTTATAGTCTTTATCCATTTATCAGCTTGACTAGGATTCAAAGCACTATAAAAGTCATACGCCCCACACCTTTTAGCATGTTGAATGATATCTCTAGGCTTTTTATACCTCTTATTCTCAGTTAACACCGTAGTCATAGTGCGTGCTAGCTCTATAGTGTCTAAGTATACTACTGAAGGTATCAAAGGATTTATAATATTCTCTTGCATTGGTGGAGGTTGACCATTTTGTGCTCTCCTAGGTATGTTTTTAATATTTGGTACGAAAGCCCTAGATCTCGAGCTTCCATGCTCATTACTTACTCAAGCTCCTCTTAGTAGTGTCCAACTCCTATTAGAGCTCTCACTCCAATCAATAATATTAGTTCTTCCTCCTAAGACACCTTGGCCTCTACCTCTACCTCTGCCTTTACCTCTACCTCTACCTCAGCCTCTAAACTGACCACCTAACCTTCCTCCCCTTAATCGTGCCATATCCTGAAATATAAGATCAAAATAATTCCATAAACTTCTCCATCAAATACAACTTATTCACTAATATGTACTGAATCTCAATCATATCAAATGTCTAGAGAATTTATCTAACCTATGCTCTGATACCAATAAATGTAACACCTAACTCTCACCAATACCCTTGTTAGAAGATCACTCATTTGACCTACTTAACTTTAGGATTAGTGTGGCCAAGTGTCACTTCTATCTTGCCATCACAGTCTAACTTAAATCTCTAAAATATATATACATGTTTCACCATTACATATAATATTATATTAGATAACCAATCCAAGTTAATTTCATAAATATATATATAACTTATAATCTAAAAACTATTGAATACAATCAACTCAATATATAATATTTCTATAAACTAAACAATCTAGCGAAGCATTTCTCCTGAGCTCTTCACTGCTCATTTATCTAGCTATACTCTAAACTATCTTCCAAACAGCTATTCTCAGTAACTTACTATTCTTAAAAAAAAAAAGTTAAAAACAAGTGGTGAGTATTTTCGAAAGAAAATGCTCAGTGAGTGAAAAGAATACAATAAGGTATGATTCAACGATATCATAATAAGAATTTCAAAGAACAAATCATAACGGAAGGAAATATGAAAGCTACGAAGTAATTCAACGATTTAAATAAACGATGAGAAGTGCACTAGATAAAAATATGCAAAATAACAATTCCTGGATTTAAAATTACGAATAATTATTCTATCATCAAAATAATATTTACTTTTAGCATTGTGAGTTATATACTTAATTTAATAAATTTCACTTATGATTTTCGGTCTTTTTCTCATAATCGTTTATCGCGAGTTCTCATTACTTCATAATTTAATAGAAACTTAGACATTTATTTCAATATAATTTTCTCATCATTTAATGCATCTCGAGAAAAATGCATACGACCCAATGGTACTAGCCATTTCGGCTTCTCGAGTTCATGCTCCATATAATAATTCTTATTTTTTTAATCCTTATTACGATATTCATTTAAGATTACACAAGCATTGAAACTCTCATTAAGAATATTATAAGAATTTAAATGTATTCACATTAACTTCAGAGCACTACACCATATGTACGAGTAGATATCAGTGCGGCTAGTACTATCACCACAACAAAGGTTACCACATTTACTCATCAATAATGTGTTGGCCTAGCTCCAGAGTTTATGCTAACACGTCCCAAAGTATAATATCTCAAATAAGGCCTTATCGTACTTATATCGCTAATTCGGAGCTAGAATTTTATTTCCGTCAATTCCTCTCGAATGCCGTATCTTAAATACGGTCTTACATCTTATTATGTAAGGTGAAAGGCTTTGTCCCGAACACTTCATGCCAACTTATTGAACCCTGCCATATCCACGACATGGACTTACTATCTCTTAGTATCATATGTGCATTTGCTCAAAGCTATATCAATAATTGACTATTTATATATTTTTGTTCAGTGTTATATAATCATTGCCTTAAGCTTCTCTCTTGAGTTTGTTTAGGAAAGTATCTTCTAACATTCTTAAAAAGATATAAATATTTTACATTTTATGTACAATGTATTTATTTGGGGTTAAAAGTTAAATTTAACTCCCAGTAGATTATATGTATTTTAATTTTAGATTCTTTAATTTGTCTTGAAGCCTCACTTGTTAGCTTTTATAACTTAAGTATCATTATTTATTTATTAATTATTATTATTTAGAATTGTAATAAGGAAATTGCCAATAAATAATATAAAGTACAACAAATTCTTGTATAAATACAGAAATCAGGTTCATAACTCTATAAATCATTATGGGAATGGCTAATGATTATAAAATCTATGTTTATTAAATATCATGGATACACACATGTAAATTTAAAGATTATGCCAAAAATCACCATATACATGTATTATTCTTTATCCAAAATATAATTAGAAAAGTTAGTTTAAGCACTTGGTTCATTAATTATTAGATTCACCTATTCATATTAAAAAAATTATTCCTACAAGATAGTTATGGCCTTAAAGTTCTCTTGACCCAATTCCAAAAGTGGTACGTGTGTATATTTATATATTTGCATGTACGTCCATGCAGATATGGTTAGCTCTCACCATGTACATAAATTTATTTATGTACAACCATGTTCTAGGAAATCTAAATTTCAAACCCATATTAATATATATTGCTTTCAATTCACATTTTTCAATTAGGTTTAAGAGTGTTTGTATGTATTTAAATATTGAAACAAACCCAATTTCACAATTTACATAAAGGATCTTTTAAGAGTCATTACAAATAAAACTAAACAAATGAAGATTTCCACATCTGTATCACAACTGAAAACCCCATGAATTATACTTGAATTAGAAAGGCTAGAACAGGAACTAAATAGAAATGAAGTCACAGCTCAAGCGCACTTGAATCAATAATATATTTTAAAGATGTTACTAAGAAATCTAAAAGTAAATTCTTTTCCAAAAATAGAATTAAATATTAAAAGGAAGATTCACTCACTATTTCTTCTATCTTTTTAATAACAACTTTCTTTGATCTTGAATTGCACCTTCTTAGTGTATTATTGATTGAATCCTACCTCTCCCTTGGATTAAGTTGCCTCATGTTTTTAAATTCTAAGCTAGCTAACTAGTGTTTATTTTGTTATGTTTTAAGTAGGTAATATATGTTAATTTTGAGTTTAAATGTATTAATTTGTATTTAGATAGGTTATTTATGCTTATTTTATGTTTATAGGTCATTATTCAAGGTTTGATATGGATTAGTCAAAGATTTGGAGCATTAGAAGTTGATTTTTGAAAACTTGGTCAACACAGGCAAAGACACGGCCATGTGCCTGCCCGTGTGGTGTTCTAGACTAAAAGAGCCTACTAGACACGGTTGAAGACATGGCCATGTGCTAGGCCGTGTAGTCTTGCCGTGTAGTCTTCTGGAGGATATTGTTACCTTGAACACGGGTCGGGACACGCCCATGTGTCAGGTTGTGTACTTCGCTGCCAAATTTACACCTTTAAGACAGAGATCGAGACATGGCCATATAGGTACCCAGATATTGCATATGAGAGAGACACGGGCATGTATAAATTGAACATGGCCTTGTATGCGGAAGAGTCAGAATTAAATTGACTTCTTTGGATGCTTATCTGGGGGGAATGGAAGGAAGACTACAAAAGGAATAATAGAACACATATTGAAGGGACTTTTGAAAGAAAAAGTAGAACCTTTAGGGCATTATCAAGGATCAAGATTGGAGATTGAAGATTCGAGATATCAAGAGATTGAATTTCTTTTTTTCTTCTTAATTCTTGTAATTGGTGATGAATTTCTTTTACTTGTTTTTAGAGTTTAGTTTAAATATGTTAGGCTAAGTTTTTATTCATTAAGGGATTAAGGATTCGAACATGAATTAGTTAATTTTCCTTTCCAATAAAATTCTTAATTCATGCAAAATTGTGTTTATTAAGATTAATGCTTGTTTGTGTTTGGCTAATATTTACATGATTATAATTGAGATTAGGCATTGAGAGATGATAGTTTTGATGGAACTATAAATATAAATTAAGTGAGTTCAGTATTAGAAATAATTTGAATTGATTTAATTCCATAAGAGTTAAGATTAAAAATTTATGATTTAATTAATTAGGGTTTGTAATTGCAATGAGAATTGGGTTGCATAATCAGAGTTAAAGATTACAAAGTAGGTTAATTGGCCTTGAGAGAGGTAATTACGACATTAGTTAACTCGAAATTTGCATGAATAATTGAATTAAGGGGAGAGAATTGGCTAATGAGTGTGAGGTGAATTAATTTCTTAATGGTTGTTTTAGATTTAGTTAATTGATTTCAAAATTAGGATTTATATTTTTATTCAAAGTTTTAGTTAGTTATAGTTAAATAATTAGAGATAGATTAATAGGTAGATAGGTTGAAATCTCTGTGGGAACGATATCTTTATTACTACTTGTCGATTTTGTATACTTGCAGAGTTTTTACCAAATAAGTTTTTGGTGCCGTTGTCGGAGATTGTAATCTAACACCATAATTGATTGTATTTCTTTTAGATTAAAGCAATTATTTTTTTTCTTTTATTTAATCTTGTTTTGATTATAGATATATGCATAATACCCGACGATCAGGAAAAGAGAAACTTTCATATGTGCCAGAACTTACTAAGTTTGAGAAATCAAATAGGAAACAGATAAAGGATAAATCAAAGGAGAAAGCACGAAATATTGAGTCAATCAAGATGGCCGATGATGGGAATAATAATAACAACAGGGCGGTTGATGCACATACTTATAATAGGGTCCTCTTGGACATATCTATGCTAGGATTGGGTGGCACTCAGCGTAGTATTACTAGGCCATCCATCAATTCCAACAACTTTGAGATCAAGCCATCCTTGATTCAGATGATTCAGAATACGATTCAGTTCTATGGAATGCCTAATGAGGATCCCAATGACCATAATTCTGAGTTTTTAGAGATTTGCGACACTATTAAGATGAATGATGTGACCGAGGATGCATTGAGGCTGCGCTTGTTTCCTTTTTCATTAAAGGACAAAGCAAAGATTTGGTTAAATGCAACCGGCTGGTTCATTCATGACGTGGGATGATTTATCCAAGGCTTTCTTTGCTAAGTATTTTCCATTTTCGAAGATAGTTAAGGTTGTAAAGGAGATTACCTCATTTCAGTAATTTGACAATGAGTCAATGAGCGAGGCGTGGTAGAGGTTCACTAATTTGCAGAGGATTTGTCCACATTATGGATTGCCTAAAGATGTGATCATTCATACCTTTTACAATGGAGTTTCACTGACTACTCGTGATTCCATTGATTCTAAGGCTAGTTGTTCATTGATGAGGAAGACGGTAGATAAGGCAACATCAATCCTAAAGACTATGGCATTTGATAGCTGTTTGTGGCCGACAGAATGAGCAATTGCACCTAAGGCTACAGGCAAGATTGAGGTGGATGGTGTGACAGCCCTTCAGGCATAAATTTATGCACTTTCCAAGCAACATGGCAACCTCACTCACAAAGCCAATGCAACCCCTACACAATTCTAAGGTGAGCAATGTCATATGATGGGCAATATGGGTGATGAATTTTCCTCTTGTAATGCAGGAAATTACAGAGACAATGTCATGGAGCAAGCTAATTATTGTTAGTATAGATGTGCCCTAGGGCCATTTTGTATAAAAATCTTGTATATTAATCCCTTTGGTAATAAAATATTCTTTTAGATAAAGTGTTTATTTATTTGAATACTTACCTTTAGTATTATGTTAAATGAGTTTATTATCAATAGTTGATATAATGAGTGACAAACTCATTTAGTATATATACTATAAATATTCATAGTTGGTGGATTAATATAAAGGTAGTATTAATCTCTAGACTATTACCTCTGTGTATTTTCCTTGATCGGTATGTGATACTGATAGTGGGAGGTAGTGAGTCTCATGCTACTTGATATGAGTTATCAGAATAGACATATGGATACTCATGTGATGAGTGGATCGAACAGTGACACAAGATTTGTAATTGCTTGGGAATTCACTTTAATCAACAATCACAATCTTGGACATAATTGTGCATATGGTCCTTTGACCTGAGGTGACACGGTCAGCCATATATGGTTGGTTAGAGTTTGTTACCGCTTACATACCTATGCTAGCCATGTATGGGTATATGGCGTGTGGTGGCTCTAGTTGGTTATATGTAAGGATGAGTGATTGGTCAAGATAGAATTCATTACCTGGAGTGAACCAAGATAAGATCCTATGCTATCTAAGTTATTCTTGATGAATAAGTACCTGGCCAGGTCAAACTCAACTTACCCAAAAAGAGTTTCGGTGCTAGAAAAGAGTTTCTAGTAGTAGTCGGGTTTTATCAAGAATTGAACTTAAGATGAGGTCATATGATAGAGGCAATTAGAGTTTGACTAAACCTTGACTCTAGCCAATATCGGGATATTGTAATAAAGGAATTTTTAGTACACGGTAATTGTGTTCTTTGGTTCTTGTGAATCTACATATAGCATTCATTTCTAATTGGGTAGTCGTGATATCTATGCTGGGGGTCACTCACGACTTATGGGAACTGAATGTAATACATTGAGATTTTCACATTCAGTATGGAAAGGTGTTTCCATGATATTAAGTGTTAATATCATTTCCTATTGCTATTTAGACTTGAACCTAGTAAGTTACACACATAAAGGTTTTACTTGTGATGATTAACATTAATTTGATTATTAATTAAAGAGTTTAATTAATTAATTAAATTAGATTTACGCATATACGGGGATCTAGCATATCCCAAAATTCGAATTCAAAGATTGAAACTTTATTGCATTTAAGCAAATATTAATTTAGGCTTAATTTAATATGAGATATTAAGCTAAAGATTAAATTAATATTAGCCTTCCAAATATATATGGACATGGGCCATAAGATGGACTATGTGTGTTATGGATGATGGACTTGGTCTATGTGATGGACTATAGGCATTGGACTTAGTTTAAAGAGTTTGAACTAGTCCACTTGTTATTTATATGGATTGGGTTTTGATTAAAGATTTTAATCTAGTACATTAATTGTTTGGATTGGATTGGGCCATCTCTAAGTGTAGAGAAGCCCATATCCTAAGCCCAAGCCCATTAAGAGTTAATGGAATTGGAATAGGTATAGGGATATCCATGCAACCAAACAAGCCAATTCAAAGGTGGGTGGCTTCTTTAGTCAAGGTTATAGAATTCCAAGTCAATAGAAGACTTAGAATAGAAGACTTGCAATAGTTACAAGACTTAGAAAAAGAAGACACTAAAAGGCTTATTTAATTAACAAGAAAGTTTGAAGAAACTAACTCCATGCTTGCTTGGTGGAAATTTCGGCCATAGCATTGAGAGCGGGATTTAGTTACTCTAACCAAACTAAAGGAAAAGAAAGAGTGGCTTCCTTCTTCCTTAATTTAAAAAGGGTAAACCCCAATACGTCACATGAGTTGTGATATCTCTCTACACCATCATCTTTGAGAGGCAAACACTAAGTTCCATACTTCAAGATTAAAGAAGCTTTCACAAGCTCTTGGGTATTGACAAAAGAGGCTTGTGTGGTGGAGCTTCATCAATCTCGAAGATCAACCAAGTACAATCCGTGTGTCTCGAGCTAGAGGCTTCACACATGGGAAGCTCGGAGCTAGTAGACTTAACAACCAAAGCTTGTCGAGTGTTCTACACACTAAGGAGTAGTGTAAGTGTTATTTAGATCTTAGTATGTAGGACTTATAATTTGATTACATGACTACTTTGCTTGTTGATAAAATATTGTCCATGATTCATGTTTAGTTGTGTAAATTGCATGTGATTTGGTTTTTGGGGCATGAATGGATTCAAACTTGATGCAAATGTTGCATGCTTCCAAAAATTTTTAAAATTCTGCATATTTGGTTGCTTTGATTCTTTATTCCCTTCAAGTGGTATCAGAGCCACTTATCATATGATTTACATGCTAAAATGTTCATAATTGTAAGAGTTGTAATTATATATATTGAAATTTGCAAGTGTTGTGAATTTGGAGCATGTGAGTGATTGCAAGAGTTGTGATCATTTTATTCTTTTATGTGTTGTTTTGTATGCTAAAATATGGCTAAATGTACATTATGTTAGTTATAAGTGTTGTGGCTAATTTTTACATGTTTGGACTACCAAAATATGATTTTTGAGCCATATTTCGGCCAGGGTAGTGACACTCACGAGCCAAAGCACTACGCTCACGACCGTGAGCGTAGCTAGTGAGCACCACTGCCTTCAAATCTTCAAGTATCTTATAGACATGATAGAACTTAAGTTCATGAACCACATTACCTTAAATGCTTCTTGGACAATATTTTAAACATGTTTTGCTTGAATTAATCATTCTAATAACATGCAAATGTTGTATTTAATTGAATGATTACATGATTTGCTAATTTATATACTATGCAATAGTTGCATTTTAAGTGTAAATATGCTTGTCATTCATGCAAGGTTGATCATGGACTTAGTTTACATCTTGAATTTGTAATAATGATTAAGTTTATTATTATAATGATGTAATTAAGTATTAGTTACATGGATTAAGATGTAAATTTATTTGCCTTGGTATGCCAAGGATGGAATGTAATTATGAAGAGTTCATTGGAGGCCCATGAAGAGTTCATTGGTGGCCTATTCTACCTTGGAGGCTTGAAGGCAAAGCCCATGGAGATGGAGTTTAAGGAGGCTCATGGTATGAAGGCCTTTCATGGGCTAGGCCCATGTGTAATAGTTTTAAGAGTTAGAATTTAATTAGGAAAGGCCCATGATCACTCCTTGTTTGTGCATCCATTATACATGTGAGATGTATATATGGGATATGTAAGTTCATGCATACTATATATGTATGTGATATATATATAGATGGATGTATGTTAGCTTGCAATGTATGTATGAGGTATGTGTATTATAAAATGGCTAATGTGCAAAGTGAGACCTTAATTCAAATTGACCCAAAAATCTTCCAATTAAAATTTAAGTCTAGGCTCTCCACTAGAGCAATAACATACATAGTTTTGGGCTTGTGTGCATCAGTTATGGATACATAGGGGTGTGCATAAGGCCCAAGAGATTCATGTAGTGTTATTGTTAAGCATGACATGTTATGGGTGTATGGATACACTATAGGCCAAGAATGGCAAATAGGCATACCTGAGGTTTATAGTGTTCAAATCCATACACTTCACTGATCCAATGGTATGGACCTAACTAATGCCAAAGGCCAAGAATGGCAACGCGTACCTGAGGCTCGTAACATTAGGAGCCGGATTAATAGAACCTTACATGAGATGTGATGGACAAGAGTTGTCCACTTAATGAGAGCCAATATTCTAAGAATGGCAATGTGTACCTGAGGGATATTAGTGGCCCATTAAGAACTCCATTACCCACTAGAAATCCATCCAACAAAAGATTTCTGTTTCCTACTTGGAAGTGTAGGATTCGCCAAGTTAGTGGGAGCCCATTATGATTAAAGACCAAATCTAATGGTAATTACAATGACATATAACTAATCAATCTTGTTACCTTTTATAAACCAATTGATAACATGAGACCATCAAACCCACTCTCAATCATACTCGATAGTAATAGGCTTACGAGCCCTAATTTTATTGATTGGCTTAGGAACCTAAAAGTTGTTTTAGCTTCTAAAAAAATACTCTATATGATAGAGCAAAACCTACCCGGATCCCTTCCAAAAAATGTTTCACAAGAGGAGCATGATACTCTTACTAACTGGAAGGATGACGATATGCAAGCACGTTATATAATGTGGGCTTTTATGACCACCGAGATACATCGGCAGCATGAGAAGTACACAAGTGCAAGGGAAATCCTACTACACCTACAAGAATTATTTGGTGAGCATAGTAGGACCACTAGATATGAGATATCTAAGCGGTTGGTCCGTGCTAAAATGAAAGAGTGAAAGGATGTTGGAGCTCATGTGAACTCCATGATTAGATCAATGGAAGAGCTAAAGAGTCTAGACTTCACAATGGACTTCCATCTCCAAGTGGATATGATCCTCCAATCCCTTCCCGAATCGTTTGGGCAAACTGTCGCCAACTTCTATATGAACAAAATAGAGTGCACTCTTGCAGAGATATTAAACATGCTCGTGACAGCCCAAAAGGCCATCCAAGGTAGCAAAGGGAAGGAGGTTGCACTTATTGCCTCTTCTAGTAAGACTAAGAAGAAGGGTAATAAGAAGAACAAGGGCAAGACAAATGTTGTCAAGCCCAAAGGAGGCATAGCCAAGAATAAGGGAAAATGCAATGATGGAGAAGGTAAGACTTTCTCTAGCTTATTTACTTCTAAATATTCTAAGAGATCATCTAATGCATGGGTATTGGATACCAGTGCTAGTTCTCACATTTGTTCATCTTTACAGGATCTAGCAAATGAGAGAAGGTTGAGGCCTAATGAAGTGACCTTAAAGCTTGGGAATGGAGCAAGTGTTGCGGCCAAGGCTATAGGATCCACTTCTATTGATTTGCTTGATCATGTTTTGTTATTAGATGATGTATTATATGTACCCAATGCTTTCAAAAACACTATCTCTATCTCTAGTTTGACTAGTAAGGGTTATGAATTCCTGTTTGGTAGAGATGAATGTAAACTTTATTTTGGAAATAAAATGATTGGCATGGGTTATGTGATACATGGTATATATTATATTGATAATATGTCTAATAACATTGAGCCTCAATCAAATGTGAATGCAATGTTAATTAAAAATGCTACTAACTCCAAACATCTTTGGCACTTAAGCTTGTGTCATATTGTAGAGGATAGGATCATGAAGTTGGAAAAGATAGGAATCTTGAGCGATCTTGAATCTTATCCAATCCAACTTGTGAGGCTTGTCTTCAAGGCAAGATGACTAGATTACCATTTGTTGGATAAATGGCAAAAGCTAATCAAGTATTGGAAATCATACATAGTGATGTATGTGGGCCATTTAAAGAAATGGCTAGAGGTGGTTATGTGGGCTATTTAAGAATATGGCTAGAGGTGGTTTCTACTACTTTATTACCTTTATAGATGATTTATCAAGGTATGGTCATTTGTTTCTTATGAAGAACAAGAGTGAATCCTTTGAAAAGTTTAAGAAGTTCAAGGCCAAAGTAGAGAATCAAATTGAGAAGAGTATTAAAACTCTTCGATCTGATTGAGGTGGTGAATACTTAAGTACCGAGTTTATTGAGTTCCTTAAGGAACATAACAATGTATCACAGCTCATGCCACCTGGAACACCACAGTTAAATGGTGTATCTGAGAGGCATAACTGTACCTTATTAGATATGGTACGACCAATGATGAGCTATACGAATATTCCCATATCACTTTAGGGTTTTGCACTCCAAACGGCCTCCTATATCCTTAATCATATTCCATCCAAGTCCGTCACTTCCACACCATATGAGATATGGTATAGTAAGGCACCAAGTCTTAAATATGTTAAGATTTGGGGGTACCCAGCTTTTCTCAAAAAGCTGAAATCAGACAAGTTGGGTGTAAAATTGATTAAAGGAAGGTTTGTTGGATATCCTAAAGATAGTTTAGGATATTGCTTTTATCTTCCTGCTGAACAAACTATTGTTATAAGCAGAGATGCCATATTTCTTGAGAAAGAATTATTAGTATAGATGTGCCCTATGGCCATTCATGTATATAGACATTGTATATTTATCCCTATGGCAATGAAATATTCATTTGGATTAAATTGTTTGTTTATTTGAATATTTACCTTTAGTACAATGTTAGACAAGTTTATTATCAAGAGTTGATAATATGAGTGACAAACTTATTTAGTACTTGTACTATAAATGTTCATAGTCGTAGGATTAATATATGGGTAGTATTAATCCATAGACTATCACCTCTGTCTATTTTCCTTGATCGGTATGTGATATC
>CATIWO010158728.1:0-20632 GCA_949673435.1 Macaranga tanarius | reverse complement strand
AAGTAAGAAAGGGAGATAGAGTCTAAAATTCAGAGACAGAGAAGCTATACAAACATCATTTCTGAGGGCCAAATTATTTTCAAACTCAATTCATCAGTAAATTCTGATTTTCTTTTCTAGCTATATCTTTTATCGAAATTTAATTTAATTTAATCTTTATCTGCTTTAGAATTGTAATATGTATTCATTTAAGCTTTCGTTGAAGTTATATTGATCCTGTGATAATATTTGATAACTCCTAAATCATTTCTTACACCTATCCAATTCACTTATTTTCTGCAAAAAGAAGCTTCTACTGATACAGAGGCGGCGCCTCTTTGAAGAAGCGCCTCCTCTTAAAGAGAGGCGTCACATCTCAATTGAGAGAGGCGACGTCTCTCTGATACAAGAGGCGGCGCCTCTGTATCGCAGGCTCTCCAAAATGATTTTTTTTCATTCTATTTAATTTGTGAGTTGCTTTTGTAGAGTTCTTATGATTGCTTGAGGACTACTGAACTATTGAAGACAATGCAGGAACAACCATAATGGATGTTTATCCATTATTCCAAGATTTCTTTTAGGATTCTTTATTTTATTTAATTATTCTAAATTGTGGGATTTGTAATCTTTTCTCCTTCCCTCTCTTTCTTTGTATGTTTACTTATTTATGTTGTTTGATTTGTTATTGTTGTTATTTTGTGTGGAATTGTAAATGAGAATGTATGATTTAATGATCAAAATGCATGGAAATGGATTAATTTAATCAACTTGGACTAAATTATAAAATTTGACAATTGTTTGAATTAAAAAGATCATTTGCATGTAATTAAAGAAATAATTAGATAATTAAAAATAATAAAACATAAAACACAAACGGAGGCCGATCGCAAGGTCGGGTGGGGCGCTAAAAGCCCATACCCAGTTTCCGGACCCAATCTCTGAGGACGGCTGTTGGGCTTCCTCCGTGGAATCCAGTTGCTATAAAGTGTGTCACGGGTTTTATCCGGGTGGCGACTCCACTCTCCAACCAAAGCCCTTTTAAAAGGCCCAACGTTGTACTCCTAGTGGGCCCTGAGCCCGCACAGTGCCGTGGTTGCCGAACACTTGGGCGCGCGCTGAACCCCGCCGCCTACAATAGCATAAATTATACATTAACAATTATCTTGAATAGAGTTATAATTTGTTGCATTCTTAATAACTTTTCTAGTTTAATAATTATACATTCAGATCTCTTTAATATCATTTAACACTAATATTTTATTTGAAAGAAATTAACAAATTTTTTGTTTAAAATCTTACTTTTAATAATAAATTTTAATATTTTTAGGAATAATATATGAAAAATTGATGATTATAGTTAATCATTTTTTTGACATAATGATTATAGTTAATCATTAGATAAATGAAATTTAGTTAATTTAGATTTAAGTATTTTTCTCATGAAACTTTAGTAAAATTCTAACAATAATATAAGCAAATATTATAAATTTATTAGACGTGTAATTTATTATAACTTCCATAAATTTTCTATTTAAACATATATATGTCATTTTTTTTAAGTTTTTTAACATTAATACTTTCTATGCTTTAAAAATAATTATATACAATATTTTTCATTTTAGTTGATAACTTTTAAAAAGCACATTATATTTTTAGTTAATAATTGGATAATAAAAATACAATTAATTTTTTAAACTTGATAGAGTTACATTTTAATACAATAATTTACTATAATCTTAATAAAATCTCTATTTGAATAATTATAATATTTTTATTTGTATAATAATCTAATTTTATAAACTTGATAGAGTTATAAAATAATAATTTTTTATATTCTGAATAAATTTTTGAGGAAATTTCAAAAAATGACATGTTTGACAAAGCATGTTTCTTTTTTATTTCAGCCCATTTTATTTTTTCATAACTTATTTTTGTATTTTCAGTTTTGGCCCATCGTATTTTTATTTTTCATTTCTGGTCTTCTTCGTGGAGCAACGGTTTCCGGTCGATTTTTTTTGCTTCATTTAACTTCCTTTTACATGTCCGTTCTCGTCGTTTCATTTTCTACGGATTTTATGTCTGCTCTTTTTTCATATTTTCAATTTCTTCTTATTTTTGTTTTTTTAACCAGTATTTTTTTTTTGTTGATTTAAGTTTTAAGTTAGTAGTTATGGGTAAAGATAGTAGTGAAATTATTTCTAGGAGAATTTCTACTCGTTTAAGCGGTAGTGTTGCACAATCTTCTCCTTCGTCTGGAAAGAAGAAGGATATGAGTTCTTCATCATCTGAAATGAAGAAGAGTGATATTGTTTCTAAAAAAAGGAAGAACGACGGTGAATCTAAGAAGAATGACAGTGTTGCTAAGAAGAAGAAGAAGTTGTCCTTTAGTGAAAGCTCTCTTAAAAAATTTGAAACTTGCTATAAGGTATGTTTGCTTTTCTTTTAATTTTTCTTTTCTGAATCTGCTATTTTTCTTATTAAGTTATTTTTTTTCTTGCTTTGTGTTGCTTATTGTTATTGTTGTATATGTTGTTTTAGGTTTATTTCTTTTTATTGCTTGTTTTGATTTTTTAATGTAATTTTTATTATTTATTTCAGGAATTGGAGTATTTTGTTAAACCAGAGAAACGTTTTAAGAGTAGGGTTTTTAGTTGTATGAATGAGAATGTTATTCTAAAGCTGAAGAAAAAATTGAGTAAAAGTCAATTGGATTTGTTTAGAAAAAGTTATTTTAGTTATTTTTTGGATATGAAGGATATTAAATTGCAGCTTCAGGTTCTTCATTGCTTGCTTTTAAGGTAAGTATTTCAATCTAAATCTGATGAAATTTGGTTTGATATTTCTGGTTTTCTTTTATGCTATGTTTGGATTACAAGGATTTGGGCCAAATTCCTTGTTTGGAGTCATTATAATCATATGGATTTGGATTTCATTCAAATCCTAAAAATTCTAAAAACCTAAAATATTAGGATTTAAAATAACATATGAACACTTGGAATTTCAAATCAAACTTCTACTTCTTTAACCTAAAATTATCGATTCTCCCTCATTTGTTACTAGCTTCTCCTCCTTTGTGACCTCTCGCATCACCTTCTCTTCCACTTCTACCCTCTAGCTCTCGCTCTGTCTATGTTTCCTTCCCTCATCTCTCCACCAACCTCAAATTTAACTACTCCAAAATCACCTCAATCCGCTGTGGTAATCATCTGGAACCCTTTTTTTGTACTGTGCAACAGTGCTTTCACCTATAAATTTAACTGAAAAGTATTAATTTCAATTATTTTCTCATTATTTACGGCATTTTCTGTCATCTTCTCATTTTCTATTTTAGCTACAGCTTCCACATCCTCAACTACTTCTGATGATTTCATTTACTAAATCATAAATTTAATTTTGATCAAATTTTTGTTGAAATAATTAAGAATTTCATATGCTCTGCAAATTTTGTGCCTAATTAAATTCTGCACTGCAGTAAGTGTACCCTACATCAGTGGCTGACTAGAGGAAGGTTATAGTAATTAAATTCTGCACTGCAGTAAGTGTACCTTACATTAGTAGCTGACTAGAGGAAGGTCATAGCGCCTTCCTGGCTGCTAGTTGAGTTGTCTTAGAAACTTTATGCAATGGGATTTAGTAAAGAGCTTATTTTGAATGATATGAGTTGTGATTGAACCGGTCTTATTCCCTTGAAGGGTTCTTCATCTTGCTGTAATATTCTTATTTTTGCTTAATAATCATAGCAATGGCTTTGTCATTGATATTAGTTCTAGTTACTTTAAAAAAAATACTGTAAGTTTGCACTAGTCCAGTGCATGCAATATGGACCACTGATATCAGTTTATTGAAAGCAGCTGAATGATTGGTGTAGTTTGGATGATTTGAGTTACTTACAATTGTTGAAAATCAAAAAAGGTTGTAGATATAGTGTCTATAGGTGGGTGCCATGCATTAGTTATCGAGAACTACTATATCTACTGCTACTAGAATGTAAATGAATGGTTGAGTGAATATAGTGAACTAATTTAGTATCATATGATATGTTCCTGTTTATTTATGCATTATATTTTGGGGTCTTATCATGTTTTTATTTTTCATTGTTGCCAAAAATGCAGAGGATTGCTTACTGGAGGAGACTTGATTATTGGAAGGCATGAAATAAGCTACATATTATGTTAAAATGAAATAATATTGTGATAAAACCAACCCTGTGCAAAATTACATTTAATTACTACATATTTTGATTATTTGTTAATTAAAAAATAAAATTATTTAAATTATTTAAATTAAATAAATTTAGTTTCAAATCCAAGTATGATTAAATAGTGATCCAAATAATGAATTTTAAATTTCAAATTCTTTATCCTATCCAAATGAGAGATTTTAAAGTGAATGAATTTAAAATCTAGGATTTGAAATCTAAATTTCAAATCCAAATCCTTACATCCAAACACACTCTTAAAGTTTTTCTGTGAATTTACTTTTATTACGGGACTGAAATGTATTGATAATTTTGAAAGAAATAAGATTAGAAAATCTTTGAAGAGCAATTTGGTTGATAAGTTTTTTTATGGTTCTTAAAAAATGAAGAGAAGTGATATTGAAGACTATTTTCTTTCTACATAGTGTGATTATGATGAGGATGCTCTGAAATTGACTATTTTTTATTTTGTTAGTAATTTTTTACTAGTCTTAAGGAGAAGTTTGTTAATAAAGATTTTTTTGATGTTGTTGATGCTGATCTGTATAATGAGTATCCTTGGGAAAAACATGCTTTTACTTTTACTTTGGATTGTTTAAAGGGAAGGTTTATGGGGGCTGAGAAGAAAGAAGACCATTATTATTTTTATCGTCTTGTTGGCTTTCCATTGGCTTTATGAATTTGGTTTAACGAATACTGCGATTATTGTGAGGGTTTGTTTGCTGTTCATGATGGTTTTTAATTCCTCATCTATTGAATTGGTGTGATTCTTTTATGCTGAATTGTAAGAAGTTGAATTCACAGATTTTGAATTTATCTTTTTCCCAAGTAATTGCTTTTTTTTTCTCTTTTTTTTAGGTTTTGTTGCTTTTTATTGGCTTTTATTGTTTTTTTTTCTTATTTGTTGTTTTTATAGTTAAAATTGAATAATATTGTACCTACTGATGCTGAAGAGGAGTCTCTGCATTTGAATGATTTTTTTGAGAAGCTAAAAGTTAAAAAAGTCAATGTATCTGCTGTTCATGATGAAAATGTGAACAATGGAGATGATTTCCAGTCACCGATTCCGTGAAAATTTAACAAAGTGAAATTTATTAGTCATAAAGAGTGATCAAGCATTAGTCATGCTGTTGGTGATAGGGATGCTATGTTGAATAAGAAAATTGATGATTTAGAGAAGAGGATTAATGAAGAAATTTTTCTTTGAGAATTTTTGTTAAGGAAAAATTTTCTATTTTAGAAGGAAAATTAGACAGAATTCATCAACATAAAGTTTCTTTTTTTTTCTTTTAATATTAATAAAGATGAAGAAGATGATAAATATTATAAAGTTGTTTCTGATAGTAAAAGTGATAAGGATAGTGTGGATGAGAGAAATGATAATTTTGGTGTTCTTTTAGATATTGTTACTTTAGATAAAGTTAAAAAATAATTTTGTTAAAGAAAAAAATAGTGCTGATGAAGAGAATAGGAGAAATGAAGAAGAAGAAAAGAGAAATGAAGAAGATGATAAGAAAAATGAAGAAGAGGACAATAAAAATGAAGAAGAGTTGAAGAAAAATATTAAAGAGCAAGATTTGAAGAAAAATATTGAAGAGGAGAAGAAAAAAGATGTTTCAGGTGTTGTTCTACAATCTGATTCTTCTGATAGTAATTTTGATGATAGTTTTTTAGAGAAAATTGATGCTATTGTGAAGAGTTTCAGACAGAAAAGTGTAAATTTTCTGTTGTTTCTTTTTGTTCCTTATTGTTTCTTTTTTTTTATTTGTTGCATGTTGTTTCTTTTTGTTGCTTTTCTCATTTTTATATTGTTTTAATTGTATTTTGTTTATGTAGGGAGCTACACCTGAACCTGTGAATATATCTGTTAATAAATCTGACAATCCAGTGAGAGCTATAGTTCCGTATGTTGAACCTGCATTTGTTCCACCTACATCTGTGGTGCATACTCCTGAAAGTTTGGCACATGTAAGGAGGGTTGCTAAGCCAAGTGTGATAGTTAAATCTCCATTTGTTAGAGAGTTTGATTCAAGAGCAGGCTTAAAGGATATTCGCCAGTCTTGTTATACTCCTTGGCCTTTTGATGATTGTGTTGATGGTGCTCCTGATTTTAAAGAGCTTGTTGCTTTTAATAAATGGATTGATGAAGGAGCTTATAAGCACAAAAAGTATTTGTGTTTTTTTATATATATTTAATTTTTCATACATTATCTATTTTTTATTCTTGTTAGGTCAAATTTGAAGTATCCTGAGAAATATGAGGTTCTAAAACCTGGATTCAACTTTAATATTTCTATAATTTCTTCCAAAACATAATTTTATACCTTGTTTTATCTTGGGGAGCTCATCACTTGTTCTGTATGTTTCTTATTTTATTATTTATTATCTTTTATTTTATTTTTTTGTTATTATTTTTTTGTAGCACCTTGATGTGATTTTTTATTATTTTAGAAAATGGGAGAAATATTTTGGAAGTTGCACTGTGAATTTCACAACAATAGATGCATTATTTAATGAAAGTTTGCAGAAAGCTTATACTCAGTTAACAGAAAATAAGTTTACATTTCCTTTTAATCATACTGTGTCTGAGTATATATTTGGAGATGTGATGCTTATGGCAAAGCCATGGGTTGATGTTGAGCATATTATATTCCCTGTTCATATCAATTCTCAACAACATTGGATTTTTGCAAGATTGAGCATCAAGGATTGGTGTATTTACCTATATAATTCTTTGAATGGTGCTCGTGACACTGGCTATACTGAAGTTGTTAAGGCTTATAGTATGATGCTGCCAATTTTTTAAAAGAGTCTGGGATTTTTTCTGACCGAATTGTTAGTGATAAAAGGCATTTGCGCGTTGAACTTGTTTCTAATTTGCCTATTCAGGAAACCCCATAAGGATTTTTTTTGTTTCTTTTTTTATTATTAATTTAGTTTTTTTAATATTTTTTCAGTGATTGTGGAGCTTTTGTTTGTGCATTTGCTGAATACTTTATTTATGGCATGAAGATTCTCGAAAAAATTGATGTTGAGGTTTATAGGTCAAGGCTTGCATTATCACTATATCGGTATAGAATGAGAAAGGTCCATGGTGAAATTATGAGTGACTCAGAGCAGACTGGGAAGATTAGAAGGAGAAGGAAGCTGAATAAGTGATATTTAGGAGTTATTTGTTAGTTTAGTACTGTTTAGGTTTTTTTATATTTTTTTTTTGTTGTAATACAATTTGTTTTTTAATATATTAAGTTTGAATGTCTGTAATGCACATTTATTTTTGTTAATAGAAGTTTTAAAGTTTTTTTGTGAATTTTGTTAAGTACTAATGTTGTTTTTTTTTTTGTTTCTTATTGTTGTCTTTTGTTGCTTTTTGTTGTCTTTTGTAGATTTTGATTGTTTCTTTTTATTTCATGTTGCTTCTTTTTGTTTCTACTTATTGTTTTTTGTTGTTTTTATAATATTTTCTATGTTTTATTGTTACTTTGTGTTGTTTCTCTGTTGTTGCATTTTGTTGCTCTTTGTTGCTTTTTGTTTCTTTTTTTGAATTCTCACTATTACTGATATTAATATGAACAAATAAATAAATAAATAACAAAAATAATCTGAAATGTTAAAAATCATGTACCAACAATCACATTAATAAAATATGTGAGTTCTTACAATAAGAATGAAAAATTTTGGACTTATAAAAAAGGAAATATTTCTTTTTAGTTTTTTTTTTGTGTATTTTTGCATGTCTTTCTGTTGTGCCCAAGTTGTCCACACTTTCCACATTTGTTTTTATTTTCATTCTCTCATGGTGCTCTGATTTTTTTTTTTTGGTCTTTTAGCTTTTATTCTGCTCTGTGGTGGGTCTACTTGTATATGTTGCTCTTCATATGATATTTTTCATGTTGCTTGATTTGGAATTGGATGTACTGTTTCTTTGTATGTTTCCAATAGTACCTACTTTGTATAGAAATGTGAGAAATATCTGTATAGATCTTGATTCATTTTCTTCAATATTGCAAGTGCATGTGAACATGGCAGCTCATCAATTTAGAACATGTTGCATGTGTATTTTTTTTCTTCCATTTTGATAATGAATGTTGTATTCAAGTCATAGACAGTGAATATTTCTTCTATTGAAGGTTTAACCTGCATTGAAATTAAAAAAATGAGGAAAATATAAATAAAGACACAACAGTGTGACTTGTTGCTCTTTATTTCTTTTTTTGTTGTTTTGTTGTTTCTTTTTATTGCTATAATATGAAATGCAACATTAAATACAATATCAACTATTTCAAAAATAAATATCAAATGAAAAATAATTGTATGATGATAAATAATTGTAACAGCAACAAAAAACAACAACGTGTCTAATATTAATTAAAGAAGTAATAATATAACATGTAGCTTTAGGTTTTTCATGTAGTTGTCATTAATCATATAACACCCCTACCTATCAATACTCCATTAGTATACTTAACTAATGAAATCATGACAGGAGAGATATTACCTTAACTAACAGAAAGAATCTCTTAACAATATGATATAATAGAATCACTAAATTAATTAAGATTAAATTTTAATATGTATATCTCCAGGAAATTTATATTTGATGGCAATTGTCTCACTATTGTACAACAAACATATATTTTATACATTGGTGTCAACACACTATAATATGCAACTATTACAACTATATAAGTAATGTTTATGATACAAATTGATTTTTAACATAAAACCACATAATAGGTTTTAATGTCAATCCTTTTCATCTTCTAGAGATCTCCACTTTAGTTATCTTATAGGTCATCGTGGTCCACTGCACTGTCATCTCTCAGCAGCTAGCTAAGCAGATATTAAACACATATGCTGAAAATTTTAAATAAAAGAATGTGAGAAATTTTGAACGAAAATTACCCAGTGAGTGGATAAAAATAAAATTGTGAAACTCTATCATGAGAGAATCTCTTAACTCACTTTTCTTTTTATTTCAGTAATAATAATCAAATAAAGTTTAAAATGTCTTTTTCATATTTAAATGACTTAAATACTAAAATTATAACTACAAATAAGTACTTCTTTAAAATCATGATACCTAAATGTCAAAGTTTCATATTCCTGAATGTACCACTTAGGCATCTCAAATCCATTCTCTATCCCTCATAACAATATCACTAAAATAATTAATGGCAAGACATTTCCATAAAATATACACATATGCACATATAAAATTTACTAATTAAAGTGAATCAGCTTGCACTAATTCCACATATAGTATCATCAACTTGCTCTATACACATTTTATTCTAACATTAACCGTAAGTAAGTCTTTCCTATTTTAAGGAATATATTAAAGGTCCAGTTAATAAATAAAATTACATAAACACACTTGTATAATTTATTTATAACATCATAACCAAACTCCTAATAAAGGCATCATCAAAGTACACTGTGAGACCCACAACACGTGGCCTTAAACAAACCATATACATGCTCAAATTATATAATCCATAATAGCATGAATACATATAGATAGATACTATGCACATTCATTACTCAAAAATATATCACTTACATTCAAGCAAGTGAAACAATTAACAAATTATATGCTTAATAATTATAGGATATGCTTTGTATATGTGTAAACCTAACATTTCTGCATATTTCTTTCACATGGGAATAACTTGACCTTGCTAGACATGAGAGTAAATAACTCTCACTACACAATTCCAAATTACTGGATTATTTTTTCATATATAAACTAGACACATAAGATTATAACATATCCAAAATTCAGCTCAATACAAGGTCTGCATAATTAATAGGGAAATTTTGAATTTTAGACAAGTATCCTGCATAAGTACAGTGTGAGCAGGTCTTGTTTCATCTAGAATTTCTCAAATTATACAAGTTCAATTGCAAAACCCTTTTCCAAAAACTTAGTTAACATATAAATTAACAACTTTTATATTTTATACTTTATTTAATTCAGCCTCTAAGGTCCTCATATTAATTGGGCAAAATTAGACTACCTGCAGACAAAGCAAGCAGAACCAGTCCCACTCCAAGTATGATTTCTCATTACACGCATATTATTTCACAAAACTGTTTCACAAGATTTTAGATAACATATAAAGGAATAAAACTCATGTTTATCACTTTGTCTAAATCAGTCTCTAACATCCTCAAAATAATTATTCAACATCAGGTAGCTTGCTGGAACAGTTACCCAAACCAGTCCTAAATAAATATCCAAAGAGTTTCACCTATTTGCAATACACAAACACAACATGCCTCTTGGACAATAATTCACCCATATAACATAGATTTACTCTTTCAAATAACATATATATGTTTGCATATTCTCAACTATATATACAAACTTCACAATTCTCAATACCAAAATGTACACTACATCAACTTCTCAAACTCAAGCATTACATATTCAAAATGTTCACAAAAAAAAATCACCAAATGCATGTAGTGCATGACAATGAATGGATGGAGGATGATTCACCAATCACACCTCTGAGCCACCGGAAGTCACTACCTATACAAGCCTTAAGCTCATATTAACTATTTCCTGAAAAAAATAGTTGCAAAGGGGGTGAGCTTACGACTCAATAAGCAATTACTAATATAATCATACATATATCACTTCTCAAGAACTAATTAAGTGATATAATCACCACAATCTTATAAACTAAGTTCACCCATGCCATTTACCTTAATTCCAGCACATACCATTCATATATATATAATCCATGCTAATCATATACTAAAGATGTACAAAAATATTCCAAAAATTTACACAACATATACTAAAATATTCACACAATATATTTTAAAAATATACACAACATATTTTAGTTTCCGGCCGGAACCACCTCACATGCACATTTCTCACAAGTGGTCATATACTGAGACTATCTGCCCGGCTCAGTCTCAGTTTTCACATCCTCACATTCTCACATATCATTTATTGGGTAGCTATACACCCGGCTTAGCTTGCCTATTTCACAATTCATTCTTTTCTCATGTGACCACTATTGGAACTATCCACCTAGCTCAGTTCCAGATTTCACAATAAGTGGGACTATCCGCCCAGCTCAGTCCCACTATCTCACATATTCCTCACCAATTCTCATCATCATTCAATCATGCCATATAGACATGCACAATTCACATTTCATCTTTTTCACATAAATGTGCACAATTCACATTCAATACTCATATCACATTTCACACCACATTCAATCATAATTCTACATTTTCATTTCATACTACATCACAATTCAAGGCCAATTCATTCATAACACATCATATTTTGTTCAATTCATTCATTTCACATATTCAAGATAATTAACATATATATAATCATATTAATAATTACTTACACAAGTGCTTCCACTCCTTCAAAATAGAAGCTCTCCTATTGATTTGCACCACTTTTACCCTTATAAATACCTACACAACATTCATACATCAAAATCACATCACCAATAAGACTCTAGCACTTAAACTTAATTAATGCAACTAAGTGCCATTCCATGCTCTAAGTTTAACATGTCCAAAAATTATAAAAATATTACTGAAGCTTAAATATAAGTCTACTTCAAATTTCAATTGGAATTACTTAATTTGGATATGTGTAGAATTAATTATAGATTTTTAAATAAAATCGGGCAACACATGAAAACAGAGTTGACTGGTTGAGTAAGAAAATGTATGGCTGTGTCAGTTATCCTAAACAGTAGAATTAGATTTTCATCAAAATACAAGATGTAGAGGACACTCTGAAGTTTCCAAAACATTAAACTTTACTCAAATCAGAAGTCTATAACTCTAGATATGATAAAAATAATGAGACTGAAAAATAAGGTATTCAAAACCCGAGATGAGCAACCAAAATTAACTTAACTACAACCAATAAAAACACAATTAAATCTTACCAAATGGGACTTCAATGTATATGAGACCTACCAAAGCTTCCTAAGGCATAAGATTACTAGCTAGAACAAGATCAAAATCCCACCAAAATCCTCTTAAAACCTCTATTCTTCTTCTTCCCCAATTCTCTACACTTCCTTCACTCTTACACACACACACACACACACAAATACACAATTACACCCAAATAATTAAAAATTGCCAATTGCCCCTTCCCCAAAGTCTTCCTAATAATTACATACTATACTAATATCTTAATAATACTACTAATAATAAAATAGTAATAATAATAATGATAATAATAATAATCAACAATTATCTCTTAATAACCAATATAATATTAATATATATATATATACACACACACACACAAATATCACAATCATCTCTACATACCCTTAATGGATTAGGATAATTACTCAATAAATTCTCAACTTTCTATTTAGACAAATGACTCCAAACTTACCTTACAAATATGCCCCTCTCTACCCGTATCTACATATCCACACTTAAATAAAATCCATAATTATACTTTCCATGACATGAAAACATAATGCATGCACAGTGTTTCTAAAATATGGGTGTTACAATCCTCTCCTCCTTATAAAAAAATTTCGTCCTCGAAATTTCTACTTACCACTTCCATTTGCGGGGAAATAAATATGGGTACTTGAGTCTCATTTGCTCCTCCACTTCCCATGTCGCTTCTTTTGGAGAATGATAGCTCCATTTGACCTTCACTATGGGTAGTTCTTTATTTCCCAACTACTTTACCTTCCGATCTAGAATTTCCACTAGTTCTTCAACATAAATCAGTGTCTCAGAAATTTCTATCTCTGGCTCTTGCACAATATGACTTAGATCTGATCAGTACCTTCGAAACATGGACACATGAAATACATTATGTATGGAAGACAATTCCATCGGTAGTGCCAATCTATAGGCCAATGGTCCAATTCTTTCCATGATCTCATAGGGTCCAATGTACCTCGGGCTCAATTTTTCTTGTCTACCAAACCTCAAAACACCCTTCCATGGCGACACTTTCAAGAAAACTTTCTCTCCCACTTGATATTCCATTTCTCTTCAGTGTTGGTCCATATAACTTTTCTGTCGATCTTGAGCCGCTTTGAGATTTTTCTTCACTACTTGAATTTTATCAACTATTTCTTGAATCAATTCAGGACCTTCTAATTACCTCAATCCTTCTACATCCTAACACACTGGACTTCGACATTTTCTTCTATATAAAGTCTCATAAAGAGCCATTTCGACACTAGAATGATAACCGTTGTTGTAGGCAAACTCAATCAATGGCAGATGCTCATCCCAGTTGCCTTTGAACTCAAGTACATAAGCTCTCATCATGTCTTCTAATGTGTTAATTGTCCTTTCTAACTGCCCATCAGTCTGTGGATAAAAAGCTGTGCTAAAATGTAATTTTATTCCCAAGGCATTTTGTAAGCTTCCCCAAAAATGCGAAGTAAATCTAGAATCTCTTTCATACACAATTGATAAAGGGACTCCGTGTAATCTCATAATTTCTGACACATACAAAGAAGCTAATTTGTCCAGTGAGTCACTAGTTTGAACCGGTAAGAAATGAGCCGATTTGGTTAATCTGTCCACTATCACTCATATGGCATCATGCTTTCTAAAAGTTCTAGGCAACCCCACAACAAAGTCCATAATAATTTTCTCCCACTTTCATTCATAAATCTTCAACGGTTGTAGCTTTTCCACAGGTGCTTGATATTCTGCTTTGACTTGCTGACAAGTCAAACATCTTACAACAAACTCTGCTACATCTTTTCTTATCATTGGCCAAAAATAGTAGGGCTTCAAGTTTCGGTACATCTTGGTGCTACCCGGATGCATTGTATAAGGAGCATAATGAGCTTCATCTATGATTTGCCTCCTTAACTCTCTAATATCCGGCACACACATATGGTCTTCCAATACTAACACACCATCTTCTGTGATTGAAAATTGAGAATTAGTTCCAGCCTCCACTTTTTCTTTCATTTACTTCAAATATGAATCTTCCATTTGAACACTTTTGATCAGTTCTCTCAAGAATGGTCTAACTTGCAAGTTAGCCAATATTTCTTTCAATAACAAGTGTAACATTCATTTTCCTTAAAGCCACTAGATTGCCCATGTTATAACAAACTATTCCAACAGAGCATTCTACTATTTTTCAGCTCAAAGCATCCGCTACCACATTTGCTTTTCCCAGGTGATACTCAATCGTACAATCATAATCTTTCAACAATTCTATCCATCTTTATTGCCTCAAGTTTAATTCCTTTTGAGTAGGAATGTATTTTAAACTTTTATGGTCTGTAAAAATAATAAAAATGTCTCCCCGTAGAGATAACGTCGCCAAATTTTTAATGTATGTACAATTGTGGCCAATTCTAGATCATGTGTCGGGTAGTTCATCTTGTGTGGTCTCAATTGTCTAGATGCATAGGCGATCACTCTTCCCGTTTGCATAAGTACACACCCTAAACCTTGCCTTAAAGCATCGGTATACACTACATAATCACCACTTCCAGTCGATAAAGTAGGGGTAGTAATGAGGGCTTCTTTCAACTTCTTAAAACTACATTGGCATTTCTCGTTCCATTGAAAAGGAGTATTCTTCTTCAATAAAGTAGTCAAAGGTTTAGCAACTGTGGAGAAATCTTTCACAAATCTTCAGTAATACCAATAAATCCTAAGAAACTCCGAATTTCTGTCACATTTCTAGGTGATTCCCATTCTTGAATTGCTTTAATTTTCGACGGATCGGGCTTAACTCCTTCCTTGGACACAATATGTCTAAGAAATGCTATTTCTTCCATCCAAAACTCGCATTTACTGAACTTGGAATACAACTATTTCTCCCGTAAAATCTATAAAGCTACTCGAAGGTGCTTTTTATGTTCTTCCCAACTTGAAGAATAGATAAGTATGTCATCAATGAAAATAATAACGAACTGGTCTAAGTATCAATCTTTGAAAATATAGAAGCATCCTTTAGCAAATTGTCATTTCTGGGCAAAGGATATTTATTCTTCACTGTTATGCTGTTTAATTACCTATAATTAATGCATAACCTCATGCTTCCATCTTTCTTCTTCATAAATAACACTGGTGCTCCCCATGGTAAAATGCTTGATCTGATGAACCCTTTTTCTAACAATTCTTCTAATTGCTTCTTCAATTCTTTCAACTCCAATAGTGCCATTCGATATGGTGCAATTGATATTAGAGTTGTTCCTGGTACAGTCTCAATCTCAAAATCTACTTCTCTATGTGGTGGCAATCCCGGTAACTCATCTAAAAATACATCGAAAAATTCTTTAACCACTGGTACATCTGTCACTTATGGACTAACCTTTGATATATCAATAATGTTGGCCAAATATGCTTCACACCCATCTCTAATCAATTGAAAAGCTATAGTGGCAGAAATCAAACAAGAAGGAATGGTCTTCCTTTCTCCCGCTAACACTATCTTTTCTTACCCCGAAGTCTCAATAGTCACTTCCTTGGTATAACAGGTCACAACAGCGTGATGCTTGGATAACCAATCGATACCCAGTATAACATCAAACACTTCTAAATTAATTACTACCAAGTTAGCATGTAAAATTCTACCCTCTACTTCTATAGGACACTCTCTAATTACTATGTTAACAATCACCGTACCCTCAGTAGGCATAGACATACACATGTTATATCCTAACACTTTAATGGTGCCATGTACTTTCAATGCAAACTCATAAGCTATAAACGAATATGTAGAACCAAAGTCGATTAAAATAAATAAAGCATGACCAAGGATCGTAAATGTACTGGTAACCACATCCGGTGCAGCTGGAGCTTCTTGCCTTGTGATGGCATACACCCTAGCTTAACCTTGTGTTTGCCCAATTGTTCCAGTTAGTATAGAAGTACCAGCTTTACTCCCTCTTCCTCGTCCTCTTCCTCTACCAATCTGAAGAGTATTCTTGCTTACACTACTTTGCCCCATCATCTGGGGTCCCTCAATATTCTTTCTTACTAGATAATCTCTGATGATGTGTCCCGGTCTGCTACAATAATAGCACATAATCATCCGAGGTCCCAATACTCTTCAGAATGAAATTGGCCACACTTGTGACATGTAGAGGCGGACACACTGCTCATCGATCAACCTCTTCCTCCATCTCTTCTATTAACAGATGGTCCTCCATATCCCCTACTAGAGACACTCCATGTTAATTGCATAGGTCGACTTGACCTTCGCCCTCTAAAACTGCTTTGTTGAAAACTAGAACCTCTAAAGGATGATCCTCCGGTTCTAAATGAAGAGGATGGGGTAAACACACTGGTAGTCTTCTTCTTTTTAGCTTCCACAACATTCCTTTCCACAATGATTTCCTCTGCTCGGATTGATGTCTCTAATAACTTTTAATAAGTTGATGACTTCACCACTATCTTCTCTCGGATCTCCAGGTTCAACCCTCTCTCAAACTTGTTCCTCTTTAGCTCATCTGTAGCTACTTCCTCAGGTGCATATTTGGACAACCTCACAAATTGGACGTCATAGTCGGCTACAGATAATTCCTCTTGCTTCAAGTTGAGGAATTTAAGTTTTTTCTCGTCTTTATACACAGCCGGCATATACTTGTCTGTAAAGGCTTGCATGAAATTAGCCCAAGTGATCATTATAGGCACATTCCTACTTCCCGGCACTGTATCCCACCAGTCCAGGGCATTTTGTTCAAACAATGATACTATATAACTTACTCGCTTTTCAGTGGTACATTCAAACTGATCAAGCACTCTCTCAGTACTTCTCAACCACTCTTCAGCTACCATAGGGTCAATAGTCCCTGCAAAAGCCTTAGCACCTTGCTTGTAATCTTTTCAAAATTTTCATCCAAAGTGCCTTCATTTGGTCTTTAAGCCATGTCTCATATAGCTTGCACAAACTCTTACATAAAGGGTGGATAAGGAGCTTGTGGAGGAGGAGGTTGTTCTTAGAATTGTTCTTGTTCACCTAATGCATGCATAGGCTCTTGCTTATTTACAGACTCATACGACTCTTCCCGGCCAATAAGAGGTGCTTGGCGTTCTTCCATCCTGAAATATGCAACGCACATTAACTACATGTCATTTCTGACTTATGCATGCTATGCCATGAATGCATAATATGCTCATGTCCCAAGGGAATCTAATTCTCACTCTGATACCACTAAATGTGAGACCCACAACACCTGGCCTCAAACAAACCATACACATGCTCAAATTATGTAATCCATAATAGAATGAATACATATAAATAGATGGCATGCACATTCATTACTCAAAAATATATCACTTATATTCAAGCAAGTGAAACAATTAACAAATTATATGCTTAATAATTATAGGATATGCTTAATAATTATAGGATATGCTCTATATATGTGTAAGCCTAACATTTATGTATATTTCTTTCACATGGGAATAACTTGACCTTACTAGACATGAGAGTGAATAACTCTCACCACACAATTCCAAATTACTAGATTCTTTTTTTTATATAAACTAAACATATAAGGTTATAACATATCCAAAATTTAGAGCAATATAAGGTCTGCATAATTAATGGGGAAATTTTGAATTTCAAATATGTGTCCTGCATAAGCACAGTATGAGCAGGTCTTATTTCATCAAGAATTTCTTAAATTATACAAGTTCAATTGTAAAACCCTTTTCCAGAAACTTAGTTAACACATAAATTAACAACTTTTATATTTTATACTTTATAAAATTCAGCCTCTAAGGTCCTTATATTAATTGGGCAAAATTGGACTACCTGCAGACAAAATAAGTAGAACCAGTCCCACTCCAAGTATGATTTCTTATTATACGCATATTATTTCACAAAACTGTTTCACAGAGATTTAGATAACATATAAAGGAACAAAACTCATGTTTATTACTTTATCTAAATCAGTTTATAACATCCTCAAAATAATTATTTAACATCAGGTAGCCTGCTGGAACAGTTACCCGAACCAGTCCCAAAGAAATATCCAAAGAGTTTCACCTATTTGCAATGCACAAACACAACATGCCTCTTGAACAATAATTCACCCATATAATATAGATTTACTCTTTCAAATAACATACATATATTTGTATATTCTCAACCATATATACAAACTTCACAATTCTCAATACCAAAATGCACACTACATCAACTTCTCAAACTCAAGCATTACATATTCAAAATGTTCACAAAAACATCACCAAATGCATGTGGTGTATGACAATGAATGGATGGAGGATAATTTACCAATCACACCTCTGAGCCACCTGAAGTCACTACCTACACAAGCCTTAAGCTCGGATTAACTATTTCTTAAAAAAAATAGTTACAAAGGGGGTAAGCTTGCGACTCAATAAGCAATTACTAATATAATCATACATATATCACTTCTCAAGAAATAATTAAGTGATATAATCACCACAATCTTATAAACTAAGTTCACCCATGCCATTTACCTTAATTCCAGCACATACCATTCATATATATATAATCTTTGCCAATCATATACCAAAGATGTGCATAAAATATACCAAAAATATACACAACATATACTAAAATATACACAACATATTTTGGTTTCCGGCCGGAACCACCTCACATGCGCATTTCTCACAAGTGGTCATATACTAAGACTATCCGCCCGGCTCAGTCTCAGTTATCACATCCTTACATTCTCACATATCATTTATTGGGTAGCTATATGCCTGGCTCAGCTTGCCCATTTCACAATTCATTATTTTCTCATGTGACCACTACTGGAACTATCTACCTGGTTCAGTTCTAGATTTCACAATCAGTTAGACTATCTGCCCGGCTCAGTCCTACTATCTCACATATTCCTCACCAATTCTCATCATCATTCAATCATGCCATATAGACATGCACAATTCACATTTCATCTTTTCACATAAATGTGTACAATTCACATTCAATACTCATATCATATTTCACACCATATTCAATCATAATTCTACATTTTCATTTCATACTACATCACAATTCAAGGCCAATTCATTCATAACACATCATATTTTGTTCAATTCATTCATTTCACATATTCAAGATAATTAACATATATATAATAATATTAATAATTACTTTAATTACTTACACAAGTGCTTCCACTCCTTCAAAATAGAAGCTCTCCTATTAATTTGCACCACTTTTACCCTTATCAATGCCTACACAACATTCATACATCAAAATCACATCACCAACAAAACTCTAGCACTTAAATTCAACTAAATGCAACTAAGTGCCATTCCATGCTCTAGGTTTAAAATGTCTAAATAATTCACACACATGTCCAAAAATTATGAAAATATTACTGAAGCTAGAATATGAGTCTACTTCAAATTCCAATTAGAATTACTCAATATGGATGTGTGTGGAATTAATTATGAATTTCTAAGTAAAATCGGGCAAAACAGAAAAACAGAGTTGGCTGGTTGAGCAATAAAATGTATTGCTATGCCAGTTACCTTAAATAGTAGAATTAGTTTTTTATCTATAAAAGTTGTAGAGGACACTCTAAAGTTTCCAAAACATTAAACTTTGCTCAAATAAGAGGTCTACAACTGTAGATATGAAAAATAAGGTATTTAGACCCCGAGATGAGCAACCAAAATCAACTTAACTACAACCAATAAAAACACAAATAAATCTTACCAAACAGGACTTCAATGCGTATGAGACCTCCCAAATCTTCCTAAGGTATAAGATTGCTAGCTAGAGCAAAGATCAAAATCCTACCAAAATCCTCCCAAAACCTCTATTCTTCTTCTTCCCCAATTCTCTACACTTCATTCACTCTTACACACACACACAAATACATAATTACACCCAACCAATTAAAAATTGCCAATTGCCCCTTCCCCAAAGTCTTCCTAATAATTACATACTACACTAATATCTTAATACTAATAATAATAATAATAATAATAATAATAATAATAATAATAATAATAATAATAATAATCAACAATTATCTCTTAATAACCAATATAATATATATATATATATATATATACACACAAATATCACAATCATCTCTACATACCCTTAATGGACTAGGATAATTACTCAATAAATCCTCAACTTTCTATTTAGACAAATGACTCCAAACTTACCTTACAAATATGTCCCTCTCTACCCATATCTACATATCCACCCTTAAATGAAATCCATAATTATACTTCCCATGACATGAAAACATAATGCATACTGTGGACACATGGTCCGGCCCGGCCCGCAAGGCCAAAACAAGAGCCCAATGATGAAAGTCTAAGAAGAATGAGCCCATTAGTGTAAAGTTTGGTATCTAGCCCATTTGATAGAGCCTGTTAACCTTTAAGCCTATAAAGCCCATCAAAAAAAAAAATCAAAATCCCGTTCCTCAAGAACGTGATCTTCAGAGAGAATGGAGGAGGTGGGGGAAAAGAAAG
>CATIWO010158709.1:0-10340 GCA_949673435.1 Macaranga tanarius | reverse complement strand
TATATTCAAAATAACAATTAATATCTCCAAAAAATTTGAAATATTTTAATATAAATAAGTTATAAATAATATAAATCAAATTTTCATTTATTATTTGACTGAATAATTATTTATTGATCATCTATTTTATTATTTACTTGTCCGCAGCTAATAAATATCATATTAAATTATTCATAAATATTTATATATTCTCAATATACATAGTACTATATATTGAGAAACACATTAGTTAAATGAATTTTTTAATTTAAATTAAATAAATTTTTTGATAAGAGGTTGATTAATAGGTAATTATTTCGGTGGTCACCAAACTTTGCACTTATTTCATTTTGGGTACTAAACTTCAATTGATTTCGTTTTGGTTACCAATCTAAGTTGGCTGATGACGTGACGAATATTCTCAGAATATTCACCTTCCAGCTGCCACGTTGATATGCAGGCGCCGGGTGACCACCAAATAAAATAAAATTAAAGTTGGGTTACCTCTATGAAGCAAATTAAAGTTCAGTACCCAAAATGAAATAAGTGCAAAGTTTAGTGACTACCGATATATTTAACCCGTTTTACCTATGTTAGGCTTGATTCGTTTATTAACGAGTTGCACCCAAGCTGAATTTGTTATACCACTTAATATTTATGAGTTTAAATGAGCTAAAAGAATTTTTAAAAATATAAAGTTTAAATTAAAACTATTCATTAAAAAACTCAAAATAAATTATTTACTAAATAAGTTACTATAAAATTATGATTTTTTTGTAATAATATATTTTTTAAATATTTAAATGAATAAAAAATAATATGTTATATATCTAAAATTAAATTATTATTACATTAAAATTACAAGCCTGTTTGGGAGCTCTTATTCGAATTTGTTCGCGAGCTTTAAGAGCTGAGTTTTGTATAGTTTGAGTTTAACTCGTTTATTAAACGAGGTTCAATATATGAGTTCAAACAAGTTTTAATCGAGTTGAGTTCCGAGTAGGTTGCAAGCAGCTCGACTCGTTTACAAACCTAGTTTCATCCCTAAATTTTATATAATTAAGTTTGTTTATATTTTTTTAGCTTTTATAATATTTTATATTTTGTTTAAATTTTTATTTTAAATCTATTTTACTTTTAAAATTATATTTTTCAAATTTATTAAACCCATGTAATGTTATATTGTAAAAAAAAGAAAACTTTATTTGTAAGTAAACATGTAAAGTGTTAAAAATACATTTAAAATTAATAAAAATAAAGTTAAAAATGAAAAAGAATAGGTAAAAAATTAATTTTTAATCATATTATCTGTTTCAACTAAAATTATTTTGATCCACGTAATCTTTTGAGTTCATTTTGTCATGTGCTTATAAAATACACTAATTTTATAAAAACATTAATGTAGTTCAAATCTTAATACTTAAATAATAAATTTATTTTCAACTTTTATTACTTAAATAATAAAATTTTAAAACTTATAACAATATATCATAAAATTTTAAGTTTCTTTCTTAAGTAATAGGATTTGGAAATGAATTTTCTATTTTATTAATAATAATTTTTAATAATAGTTTAATCACTGCTGTAAAAATTTTAAAAATTTTTAATTACTATAATTAAACTTTTTAGTTATTATAATTAAGATAGGGTTGAGAATGGCTTTTGGAAAGCCTAAACCGTCCCAAAAAATCGAACCGAAAATTTTTGTTGACCGTTCGACTTTCTCCAAATCGAACTGTTCTAAAATTTTTACTAGAATGGGTTTAGGGATTTTGAATTCTCTAAACTGAGATTCGTCCTAAATCACTTCGAATTGTACTGAATGAAAAATCAAAATTGAAACAAATATATATATACACACAACTTGAGAGTTGTAGAGGACTCTCTGAAGTTTCCATAAACGATGCTCAAATCAGAGGTCTACAACTCAAGGTATGATCAAAATAAGAAGACTGATTCATATGAAAAAATAGACCCAAAATTCAACATTCAAAATCTAACTTCAATAAACTAAATTAAATTCAAGACTTACTAAATTGAAGCTCCTAAGAGCTCCTAAATCTCCTCAAGCTCTCCAAAAATGATGCTAGATAAGTAGAGAATTATCTAATCTCCCAAAGCTCTCAATTTCCTTGTCTTTTTCTTCTTCTCTACACTTATCCTACACAATCCTTCCACACTCACACATATATTCACTCACTTCAACTCCCACCAATCAACAATTACCAAAAACCCCACCAAAAGTCTTCCATACTTTAATTTTTAATCATCATTCAATATAATAATACTAAACACACAAATATCACTTAATAATTAATACTAATAATAATAATAATAATAATAATAATAATAATAATAATAATAATAATAATATCAACTATTAAGATATTATATCTTAATAAAATAATAATAATAAACACCCATCTCCACACACCATTACTAAACTTGAATTATTACTCAATAATTCTTCAACTTTTTATTTAGACAATTAACTCCAAACTTTCCTTACAATACAGTCCCCCTCTACAATACATGCACATTTCCAACCAAAATAAATCCACTATTTATCATGTGTAATACGCAATACATGTATAAGGACAGAACATGTATTCTAAAAGGCGGGTGTTACATAGAATTCTTTATTTTTAGAGACTCAAATTTACTTTCTAAATTAAGGATTTTCAGTTGCTTATTTCTTTTAATTCCTTAAAAATCCTCCTTAAGCTTGTGCCATGCTTTCTTAGTTGTTTTAAGCTACATGATCCTTATTAAAATATTATCTGAGATTGCTAAATGTACGAAGGAAAAAGCTTTGAACTTCCTTGCACACTCATCTTCATAATTTTTAGTTTGTGCAAGTGTTGAATTTTCCCTTTAAGGATTAAAATCTTTGCCAAACTCCACAGTTTCCCAAAGATTGTGGCCTTTGAGCAGTGTTTTCATCTTTACGGCCTAAATGTGGTAGCTTTCTCCTAAAAAACATAGAAGGTGTAATGACAAGGGTGGTGTTTAAAGTCATTTTAGTGAGGTTTTTAATGATAAAGTTAATCTTACCGATTTTTCTTAAAGCACAACATAAAAACCTTAAGTAGCTCTGATGCCACTATTGGAATGGCTTTAAACAAAGAGAAATAAAGTGTTTTTACTGGAAAAACTCATAAACATCTTTCCATTTATTGATATTTATAATTAGTACAAAAGAAGCTTTACAATCTATTAACTAATGGATAAACTAGTGCATCATCCTCCACTAATTAGATGCTAGTTACATCATGAAAGTTCTAGACTCAATTTAGAACATTATAAAATAAACAAAGTTGTTATCTATATAAATATTCTAGATACTCTATAATAGTACATCCACTTCTAAAATGAAGAAAAAATGGTAAAGTGATAGAAAGCATGTCACTGCACATCACTCTCAAATAACACCTTCTTTTGCCTTAAATCATTAAAGACAGGATATAGTTTATAGTCCTCCCTAAATGGATCAATGTTCAATTACAAATAATCAAGATAAGCACCATTTTTAGAATTTAATGTAATCTAATTAGTCTCAAATTTTCTATCTTCAGGAAAGTGTTAGAGTCTAAGATTGTAAATGGATAAATTAATCTAATTATGCATGAAGTCAACATGGTTATATTTGACATTTTGGTTCTTTATATCTTAAACCTTATTTTTTTTATAAATCTTAATCAAATAAGATTCCATAATTTTTGGAATATGTCCTGTAAAGTGAATCAAATCTTTTGTTTAGGTGGCTATTGGGGAAGCTAATTGTTCATTGTAATGTTTTATATATTATTAATGAAAAAAAAGTGTATGTGGCAGTATAATTCACTTTATAAAATTCTCTTATTTTTAAAGCTTTGTTTTAATAGTAATAACAATAATAGAATTTTCTATTATGCTTTAAGAGTGCTTGAAGCTCTTTTCTTAGATTTATAGTGGTATCAGAGCTCCATTCCTTCGGGGTTGTGAGGTTCTTTTACTTAGAAGTCTAGTTGAGTATAAACACTTGAGAGTTGAATGTAAACACTTGAGCTTGATAGAGTGAGAAATCAGTCTCTACTTAAAATTTCTATTTCCAATACATCAACTTCTCTAATTTTGATATCCAATGGAGAATTGTATCATGTTTGGGCAATAAAGATGAGATTTCACTTAAAATTTCAAGGTTTATAGTGTAACACCGGCCTTTTAGAATACTTGTTTTATCCTCATGTATTGCCTATTGCACATAATAGATAGTGAACTTAATACAAGTTTGGAAATGATTATGTATTGTAGAGAGAGACTAAATTGTAAGGAAAGTTTAGAGTAAATTATCATAATAGAAAGTTAGGGGCTAATGTGTATTAGTCACATTTTATTAAGGAGCGAAAGAGATATGTTGGTGATATATTGCCATAAATATCTAGATTATTATTGTTAGTATTATTATTATTATTATATTAAGTGATAAATATGCATTAATGAGAGAGGAGACTTTAGGGGCAAATGGTAGTTTTTTATTGGTTATGTATGTGAGTATGTATATGTGTGTATATTAGGTGTAGGGTGTAGAGATTAGAGAAAAAAAAGAAGAGTGAGCTTTTGATTTATTTTTGGAGAGTTTTTATCTTATTGAAACTATCAAACAATTACTTTGGGAAGGTTTGAGAGGTCTTTAATTCATTAGAGTTTCAATTGGTAAGATTTACTTGTGTTTTTGTGTGAATTGAAGTTGAGTTTTCTTTGTTGCAAATTCGGGTTCTATATATCTTATTTTTTAGTCCTATTATTTTTACCATAACTTTGGCTATAAAGCTCTAATTTGAGCGTAATTGGATTTCCTGGAAACTTCAGAGAGTCTTCTATAATGTCTATGTTTTGATATTGGACTGAATCTATTGTTAAGAGGGTCTAATAGGGCCGGACATTTTATTGCTCATTCTAAAGTCCCTATTCTACCTGAATGGATTCAAAAATCCATAATTAATTCTATAATTGTCTAAATTGAGTAAT
The DNA here is from genome assembly GCA_949673435.1 of Macaranga tanarius. NCBI lineage: Eukaryota > Viridiplantae > Streptophyta > Magnoliopsida > Malpighiales > Euphorbiaceae > Macaranga > Macaranga tanarius. The sequence continues at coordinate 5,351 of CATIWO010158709.1, read as the reverse complement.
TCCAATTGGAATTAATAGTAGACTCATAACCCTAGCTTCAATAGAAATTCAGGAGTCATTGAACTTATGTATGTATCTTTTGACTATATTGAACTTTGAGCATTTAGTTGTACTTAGTGAGTTTGGGGTGAATTGCAATGTTTGATTGTTGAAATGTGATATATAATTATGTGTAGGAGTTGGAGGAGATAGAGGAGACCCTACGTAATAGGATGAGTTTTTCTTCTAAAAGGAGTTGAAAGTTTTTGGTAAGTAATTATTGATATAATGTATGTATTTGTGGATTTTCATTTTTAAATGTGAATTATATTACTATGTGAATTGTGTAAGCCACTTAACGGGGCAAGAAATGATATATATATATATATATATATATATATATATATATATATATATATATATTGTGGTGAGAATATTAAATTGAGATTGAATGGTCAATGGAAATATGCTGTGTTGAGAATGGTGAATGGTGATTCACTATGTTTATTGAGAATGGTGTGAAATGAATATAAACATAAAATGTGATGGTATTGGAATTGTGGTTATAAGCGGTATATATTATGAACTTGAGGTTAGTTTATTAGATATAAATGATGTTATGTTTATGATAAAATATGGATATGATATGTGATTATGTCAATTGGCTTTGTGACCATCGACTATGAGAAATGTGACTATGTCGATTAGCTTTGTGACCATCAACTATGAGTAATGTTGATTATGTCGATTAGCTTTATGACCATTGACTATGAGAAATGTGATTGTGTCGATTGGCTTTATGACCATCGACTATGAGAAATGTGACTAAGTCGATTGGCTTTGTGACCATCGACTATGTGAAATGTGATTATGTCGATTGGCTTTGTGATCAGCGACTATATGAAATATTGAGTATGTTGATTGGCTATATGACCATCGACAATGTGTAAGATTGGTTATGTTAACAGGCTAAGTGACCGTTGATAATGTGGAATGATGCTATGAAGTCGATTGGCTAAGTATTCATCGACAAGTTTAAAAATAATATTAAGTCGATTGGCTAAGTGTCCATCGACAAAACTAAATTAAATGTTGTGAATGCGAGAATATGAAGTAATGATTGCAAGTATGTTTATTTATATATATTTTAATGTATATATGGGTATGTTATGAGGATATCGAATGGTGAACATGATATGTGTCCTCGCATTTATACTTGTTCATGATATCTTAATTGGAGTTGTATGAAATGTAAAATATGAATGTAATGTGGTGAAGGAAGGATCTAGTTAAATTGTGTATACTCTTGGTATATGGTTGGTATACTTTTAATATATATTTGGTTTATGTTAAATAAATGAGAGTTTTGATATTGAAATGATAATATATTGTGAAATGGTTGTGGATTACTTAGAATAGTGTGATTTAATGTATATGTTGCACCAACAATTGAGTCTTGGTATTTGGATATCTTTTTATGATGTTTTGAATATTGCAACAGATTTTAAGACACGGCCATGTGGCTTAAATACACGGCCGTGTGCATGCAGGGTATTAAATTCAGGACTTCAGGCACGGCCGTGTACCTTCAGTGAGAAAAATGACGGATTCAAGCATGACCGTGTGCCATTTTGGCACGACCGTGCGGATCCAGAGAGAAAAGTTACAAATTTAGGTACGGTCGTGTATGTCCAGAGGAAGAAATTCAAGCCTCAGGCACGACTATGCACAATTTCTGCCCGGCCATATGAGTGCAGAGTGTTCTGAGTTAAAATCAGGCACGACCGTGCACAGCATGTTGAGGAAATTTCTTGTTGTTAAATGTGTAGCAAGTTTTATATATTTTTCTTAATTAATTCTTAAGAAGTATTATATGCAAGATTATATTAATAATTTCTTATTGAGTTTTAAACTCATTCCTTTGCAAATATGTTTTCAGTGTATAGATAGATTGAGCTTGTGGTGTACGTTTGACTGCAAGCTCAGGTGGGTCGGAGGCGAGCTTGGTGTCGATATTTTCATCCTCATTTGCATATGGCATTTTGGTTTATGTAAAGACATCATGTATGCTTATTTGAAATGTATAATAGAATGTGTAAAAATAAAAGTTATGTACATTGTACAAGCATATATATAACATCTCATTCTAAAGAACTTTTTCTTATGCCATATGTTTAATCTATATTATGGCCACGCGTATGTGGTAGTCGAGGGTGCTATATATAGGATATGGTGATGATAGATCGAGATCCTCTTCCTTTAAAAGTAAATCAAACATTGCTTAAATCAAGGAATATAAAGAAAAAAATTGAAAAAAATATAAAGTAATCACATGTATTCATCCATGTCTTACTAATCATATTTTTACAAAAATTATGGATTTGGAAATACTAAAGCAAATGTAGGATGAGTTGAAGGAAGAGTATGAAGGTGGTGATGGAGTGAAGAAAGTGAAACTTCTTACTCTCAAGAGAGAGTTTAAATTAATGAGAACAAAAAAACATGAAACTCATAAAGGCTACATCAACATATTAATGAATGTTGTTAACCAAAAAAAATTGCTTGGATAAGATTTTCCAAATTACCCTGTAGTGGAGAAATTTTTAATCTTTATTCCGTAGAAATTTAAAGCAAAGATCTCAGCCATTGAAGGGTCTTGTGATCTTAAAAATCTTTCAATAATATCTTTAATCAGTAAGTTGTAACTACAAAGAGTCTATAATAAATTATGAACCAATTGAAGGTGCTTTCCAATGAGAATAATATGATAATACCAATAAAGGTAAAGCTCTAAAGAGTTCTGATATAGTAATTAGAAAAAAAAATTCCACCTTACAAGTACTATAAGTGGACTAATTATAGTAAAAAAATTGTTAGTTCAAGAACAAAGAGAAACAAACTTATAAATGCAATTGTTGTAATATGTTAGGGCATACGGAAAAGTTTTACTGAAAGAATTAAAGACAACAAAATTAGCCTTAAGTTACAAGGAATATTGAGAGCAATTTTCAAATCAACATACAACTAATCTTATACAATATCAAGATGAACATTTGTTTATGACAATTTAAGTTTCATTTTAGAAAAAGGAAGATCAAGTATGGTTTATGGATAGTGGTTGTACAAGTCATATGGCCAAAGATGTAGCTTATTTCACTTATTTGGACAAGCATTTCAGTATCAAAGTTAAGCTAGGCAATGAAGATGAAGTTTAAGTTGAAGGAAAAAGGGTTTATTTATGTTACAATAAGGTAAAGTATAAAGATAAGTTTAGATGTTTTGTTCATACCATCTTTATAACAAAACTTGCTTAGTGTACCTTAGTTACTAGAAAAAGGTTATTGTCCTATATTAAAGAATCATTCATGCATACATTTTTCTACAAAAATGATTATTAGCTAATTGAGTTTAAGATGGTTAATAAAAGTTTTCCATTAAGCATTAAGTGTTTAACTTTAAGTTCTAAGAAAGCTAAGGATGGTGAAGTTAATGAAAAGCAAAAAAGTTAAAAGAAAGGAGGAGTTTCAGAAGCTGTTCTTTTAATGGATTCAACTCCTGGTTCAAAAGTTCAATATATAAGTATTGTGAATACTTTAAACAAACAAAGTTCTTTGACTTCTGAAGTACCTAAGAGCATAACATGTCATGAAAAATCTTTGTCTATTTTTTAGACTGATAAGACCAAAAAGAAATTAGCAAAGATGAAAAAAAGTCAGCATGGAAGAATATTAAGTGCTCTAAAATGAGAGAAATATAGAGATATTCAAGTCCAAAGTTCAGCTCTAAAAGCAAAACTTTATATGACTTACTCAACTTATACTTTAATTTCTTAAAAGATGAACTTAGGCATGTCCAATTCCAATCTTAAAAAGGAGAACGATGTTAATCTCATTTTGCATGAATTCAACATAGTTAAATTTGACATTTTAGTCCTTTGCATCTTGAACTTTTTTTTTTTGTAAATCTTAGTCAAATTAGATTTCAAAATTTTAGGAATATATCTTGAAAAAGTGAATTAAATCTTTTGTTTAGGTGGCTATTAGAGAGGTTACTTGTTCTTTGCAATGTTTTATATATTTTTTCAAAAAAAGAAAGTGCAAGTGGCAGTGGATTTCATTTCACAAAAGCTCTCTTATTTTTAAAGTTTTGTCTAAATAGCAGTAATAGCATCAGAATCCTTTATTGTGCTTCAAAAGTGTTTGAAACTCTTTATATTAGATTTAACAAAGAATAATTGTTGAAATGTGAGATTGTTGAGATAATTCTAATATCCCAGCAAGTCTTTGGAAGTACCTAATTATGCACCAACATACCATTAACCTCTAAAGATATCTGAGATAACAACCTCATCATCATACTTGATTTGAAGTATGAATGGAAAATGGTAGTTAAACGTCCATAATTATCAAAACACACAAACACAAGTCAAACACAACTAAGCCAACAAACATCACAAACATATTCCAAATAAAAGACATAAGATTCACAAAATTATATTGAGAGCCCTTCAAAGCACTCAAATGGATGGTTCCTCAACATAAAGTTCAAACAACTAATAAATTGATAATAAAAACATGAGTGTAGGCAAGGAAGTAATATGAGAAAGAAAGGTATCATCTTTATCACTCAATTCAATGTAAATAGACTTGTAGTGCCTCTATAATCCAACTAAGGCAATCTCCAACCCATAACTCTAAAATGTAGCAAATTTTATTCTAAAATTCAGTTACTACTATAATTCTTATCCAATATATTACTTTATTTTTATCTCCAAAAAATATTCTCCATATATTTCTATTCATATCTCATTTTACATTATTTTTTCTAATTTTATATTATTTTTATTTTTTCTAATTTTATATTATTTTTACATTTAAAACATTACCTATATTTACATTATTTACATATTCATTCAATAAAAATATACTTTATTAATTTATTATTTATTAATTTTGTTAAAAATTAATAAATTAATTATTTTTTGTTCATTATAAGACATTTTGTCACACCTTATCCTCAAACCACCCATTAACTACAGTAATTATTCTCTTAATCCATTTATGGAGCTTTTAAGGTTATAATTTACACTTAATCATATTCTGAAATCCGAACGGATTTAAAACTTTTCTTATTAAGACATCATCAATCATCATTTTGTATCATGCATCCCACATTATATAATGCTAAGATCCATAAGCACACTGTAGTGCAAACGATTCATCCATTCATATATATACATAACATCAAATAATTACAATCAGAGTACTAACTGCTGAAATAATAATACAGAGATACAAAACTCTCGTACTAGCATCTAGTCTCTCCAACATAACCTCGGATCACAGTCCGGTAAAGATAAAGATAAAAGATAC
>CATIWO010158700.1:0-13342 GCA_949673435.1 Macaranga tanarius | reverse complement strand
AACTCTCATTCTCTCAAAGCTTTTCCTCAAATGTGAAATATGATCAGTGGCCTTTTTAGATTTTACCACTATGTCATCAATGTAAATCTCCATAAAATGGCCAATCATATCATGAAAGATTGCATTCATGGCCCTCTGATAGGTAGCACCTATATTTTTTAATCCAAATGGCATGACCAGCCATTCAAACGTCCCAATAGCACCAGGATACCTGAAGGCAGTCTTAGAGATATCTTCTTTGGCTATGAAAATTTGATTATAACCTGAAAAGCCATCCATGAATGACAATAATTCATTCCTGGCAGCAGCATCAATTAACATGTCAGCTACAGGCATAACATATACATTTTTAGGAGTAGCTAAATTTAGGTCTCTGAAATTAACACAAACTCACAATTTACCATTCTTTTTCATAATAGGCACAATATTGGAAATCCATTCAGCATACCTGGTTGGCCTTATGAAGCCAGCCTTAAGAAGCTTTTGGATTTCATCTTTCACCTTCAGTTCCACCTCCTTTGACAATATTCTAGGAGGTTGTTGGAATGGATGAAATTCAGGTTTGATTGGAAGGCGGTGTTCAACTACCTCCCTGCTCAATCCTGGCATATCTATATAATCCCATACAAAACAGTCTTTAAAGTTTTGCAGTAGCTCTATTATTTCTTTCCTCAGTTCAGGTTTCAACAAAGAACTGATATAGGTAACCTTCGGCTCCTGATCAGTGCCTAGGTTTATTTTCTCCAATGGATCCTGAACTTCATGTTTGTAATCTTGAAGGCGAACTGGTGCCTCCTGTACATCTTTCATTTTTAATTCATCAATATTTTCATCTAATTCCTCTTCACCAAGAATTTCTATCCCATCTACTTCCATGTTTTCTCTGACTAACTTCTCAAACACCTGCTGCACATGTACCTTCTTTATGGCAGCTGCAGCCACTACCTGTTCTTCCTTGGTGTAACTATTCATCAATAATTTCCTCAATAATAGGAAGCCCCATCGGCCTGTAAGGCATGATAGACTTGTATAGTAAATCTGACTGTTGTTGAAGCACTTCCTTTATGTTTTCTTTTGGAATAGGAACATGCTTTGACTCAGACTTGGAATTTCCTCTAGTGAACTTGATAAGCCCAAGGTCCACATCATAGAATCTAGCTTCCAAGTTATCTGAACAGGTATTGAAAGGCCTATTATCTGCCCACACCACTTCCACTTCATCATCATTCCACAAAAGTAAAAACTAGTGCAGAGAGGAAGGTACACACCAGTTGGCATGAATCCAATCTCTTCCAAGTAACAAATTATAGCTTATAGTAGAGTCCACCACAAAGAATGCATTGAGAGATTTTTTACTCCCCACAGTAATCTCAGCTGGTAGAACTCCAATTATTTTTGTGACTTCTCCTGTAAAAGCAGCCACTGCAATATCAATGACTATTAACTCTTTTGCTATTTTACCCAATAAATGCAACAACCTGGATGGCATAATGTTAACTGCCGACCCATTGTTAATAAGAACTCTAAAAAAGGGTTTTCCATTAAGATGCGCTCTAATGTAAAGAGGCATAATGTGTTTAGTAGCCTCCACTGATGGTTTCTCCATAATAATTCTTTTAGAAAAATTTGGCCTAGTGGCCTGAATTGTAATTCCACTGATAAGTTTCTCATCCTCTAAAGTCATTGCCCCCTGAGTGTTCTGAATTTCAATCACCTCCTCCTCAGCATTCCTTCTTTGCATCATGAATTCTTCAGGCAGGGTGATTGAGGATGTAGCACAACCGAATGGTATAGGTTCACCATCCACAGTAAAGCTGTCAATATCCATGTCATCCAGTACATTTGGTTCATTACCAAATAGTATCAAATTTTTCGAGCTATCAACAGATTCCTCTATCTCCATGTCAAAAGTTGGATCCTCAGTTGCTTTACGTCTGAATTTGGACATTGCACTAGCTTGGGTTTTTGGTTCCTTTTGCCTTTGTTCAGCTACTCTTTTCCTTTGAAGCCTCCTCTTCTGTGTCCGGGTAAGTGGCTGAGGAAACGTTTTATGTTCCACCCTACACCATTACTGGTTGGATTGCATAGGAGGCGGAAGAATGAATCTGGGCTGTCTCTTTTGGAACCTTGGTGGTGACCATCTCTCCTTTCTCCTTCCTTTAGGCCTGTAACTTCTTTCTGGCACAAAGGAAGGAGAAAATCTTCTATTTGTAAAATTTGGCCGTGACTGTGGCCTCCAATGGCTCCTGCCTCTGATTGGCCTTCTGTTCAAATCCTGAATTTGTCTTTCCTCTACGTTCCTTTTCCTCTATCCTATAGCAATAATTTCACTTACATGAATGTGATTATTATTAGCAGGCGGCTTAGAATATTTTACCATATAATCAAATTAGCCCGAAGGCTAGCCTAATGTGTCCCAGACGTCCTGCTTTTCTTTAATCTTTTTCTTCACATCCAGTAAGGCTCTTAAGTCAATGTTGATAGAGTTTACTGTAGCCACTGGAGGAAAAGGATCTTCCTCAATCAGCATTGCATCCTTTTTCTCAGGGAATTTTAGGACACCCTTGTTGATCCGATCCTGTATCACATTCCTAAATACCCAACAAGCATTAGTAGAGTGATTAAACGAGTTGTGGTACTTACAGTAGTCTTTTCCTTTCAATTCCTCCTTGGAGGGAATCTTATGGTCTGGAGGTAATTTGATGAAGTCTTCTTTCAGAAGAATATCAAAGATTTGCTTTATTTTAGAAACTTCAAAGGTATACTGATTTTGGAAATTGGATCCTTGAGGCTTCTTCCAGGCTTCTGGGGCTTTCTTTTTCAAAAGTGGGCAAACACAGGAACTAGTGACCACCAGATCAGCTACCGCTACCTCAGAATTTGATACCTCCTGGAAATAAGTACCCATGGCATTCTTCCTTCTTTGATTTTCTTCTCGTAAAAGCTCCTCATACTCACTAACCTTGGCGGCCAATTCATATAAGTCACAAAATTCCATGCCTTAAAATTTCTTTCGTAACTCGATATCCAGACCTCTCTGAGCCATTTTCATATACTCTGACTTAGGAAGAAATATTTTGCACATGTTCCTCATCTTCTTGAACCTTACAATAAATAGGTCTGCAGTTTCACCAGCCCTTTGAGTCACCCTTGACAGTTCCGCTATGCACACTTTAAGTTCTGCTCGAAAGAACTGTGTATGAAACTGTCTCTCCATCTCCTGCCAAGTAAAAGTAGAATTTCTCGGCAGTGTAGCATACCATGTGAAGGCTGCACCTATTAGTGTGTTAGGAAATAACCTCAGACGGTAATTAGTAAAATTCTCATAATTAGCCAATTCACCGCACTGGATTGTAAACCGAGCTATGTGTTCCAAAGTAGAGTGTTCATCTTCCCCAGAGAATAATGAAAACTCATGAATATGATATCCCCTAGGATATGGGTTGTCTCTGTCAATTGCATCAGGATATAGCTTGTGAAATTCAGGACGGCCAATTCGGTGCAGTCCAGGCCCATACAATTCCTGCACAACGTCCCGTACAACATCCAAATCAACCCCTCCACCTCTTGGGGCTTAAGGTAGTGGCAGATAAGGCTAAGGTATTATATTTGGCCCTTGAGGAAATGGCAAGTTGCCTGGAGGAAATGTCATCTGTCCTTGGGGTAATGGAATTTGCCTTTGGTGAACATTACCCCCCGAGCCTTTTCCCTGCTGATTAGTCTTCAGATCATAAATTCCAGGTTGCAAATTGGGATTTGTCCTGCCAAACATTTGGTTATTAGGAGTTAATCTAACAGAATTAGCACCGTTACCATTATTACCATTTTGAGAAGTGTTCAGACTTGTTCCTTTGCTAGATTCTTCCCTCCTATGTGGGGGAATATACCTTTCATCCATCAAATTCTAGACTCTAAGTCTAGCAGCAGATGATGAATTTCCAGTATCTCCTTGGGGTTGCCCTGTTACCTTTGGAGATGTATTTTACTTCATGCTCTCATCCATTTTGGTGAATGAGGCATTAATTTTCTGCAGAGTAGCACTTATCAGAGCCAATGAGTTTGAAACTTCCTTCATTCCATTATCAAAGATGGTTTGAGTATCTGAACCATCAATTGCAATTGCAGTTGTATCAAGAACTTCTATCTCTTGGCCATCAGAGCCAGTAGGTGCCCCGCTTACAGATTGGGTTTGTTCAGGAGGCACCAGATTGCCATGTTGTTCAGTGTCATCACCAGTAGTATTTACCGGTGGGTTATTGGTAGAGTCACCAACGTCAGAGATTTCTTTTCCGCTTCTGAGTCTGGTCATCCCGCTGGAATGTGTCCCACCGAGCGTGCCAAAAGATTGTTTGTATAAATTTCTGGCAAATTGGATGTTCGAGCGTGCTAGGGAATATTAATTTCCTGAATTGATATTTTTTGACTTCTTTCAGACAATTGTGGATTCCCAAATGCCTTTACCATAAATTATTTGAGTTCCAATAGATGAAAATGTTTGTGTTTGATTGTAAATGATAAATTGATTGCTGGAGATAATGATAATGATAATTTGCTAGAGGAAATGATAAATTGCTAGAGGAAATGATAAATGAGTTAAAGGTAATAAAAATGTGCTTAGAGGAAATGCTAGGGAAAATGAACGTATACTAAAGGAAATGCTGGAGGGAATAATAAAATGGATAACAATAAGCTTAAGAAGATTTGGACTTGTATTAAAATAGCAGAAATACAAACTTTTACTGGAATAAAAGTGAGTGTAAAATACTATAAACTAAGGGAAATTGCTAAAACTGGATTTGCTGATGATTGAATTGGATTGTGTTTTTGATGATTGGTTTGTCTTGTTGGATATCTTGTCGCTTCCATGCTGTTGCTTGCCTTTCTTTTATAGTCCACCATCTTCATGCAGAAGCAAACTCCATTGAATGTCACCATGATTGCCTTCAATAAATTTCTTTAACTTGAGCGTCTTTTGGATTTCCTTTAGCAATGCTACAGCCTCTGCTGTTTTTCTCCAGTTACCTTCCAGAAGATTCTTGCTTCAATTCAAAGTTTTCTTCCCTCAATCAATTTTAAACGGGCTGGACCTTGATGTTGGGCTTCATTTGGGCCTCGATTTTAATTGCAAACCCAAGATTATATTTGAGTATAAACAACAACATGAATATTTTAAATTAATATTTAAATAGAGATATTTTAAAACTAATATTAATTAATTGGAATTTAATTATATAAAATAAAATTACGTATTTTATATTCTTATTTAAATGATATAATTATCATTTTATAGTAAAGTTTAAGAAAATTAGTTTAATAATAAAAATATATAATTTCTAAATACTGGGGGGGGGGGGGAGGAGGGGGGTAAATTGTATAATATAGTCATATAGAGGGGTCAAATAGTATAATTTTTTTTGTCAACTAACGGTAATTGTAATGGAAAATTTAATGGAGAGTGTAAATAGTATAATTACGCAAAATAGAAGGGGGAAATAATATAAATTTTAAATGTTAGGGGCCAAGTAGTGTAATATATTAAACCACATGGGGTAAGTAGTAATTCACCCAAAAAAATATTAATTATAAACTTAGTAACCTAGCTATTATTGCACATAAATAATTTCATTTGTAATTGCAATGTTGGTTAATATTCTCCATTAATTTTAATTTGATAATATATTTATTATGAATTTGGATGAAATAATATTGTTATGTTGTGAATATATATCATGGACGATTGTTATGAAATAAAAGTGCTTGTGATGATGACATTATTCTATTGTAGTTGAGGTTAAAAGGTTGAAATATTGAGAGTGTTTTTGACAGTTGCAAGTTCGTCAATTTAATTGGTTGACCTTATTTAATATGAGGTTGATCTGGTTCAGTTATATTATGTTAGAACTCTGCTGAAATTTTGATAGAATTAATCGTCATTCTTTTGTACATGATCAATAAGTAACCTTAGATACATGTGTTAAGTACTACATGTATATTGTTATATCTCACCATATCACAAATGTCATGTCTCACTTTTTAGATCTAATGCATGTAAATAGAACACCTAATTAATGTAATCTAATCTTTTGTCCAAAGATGACAATCCTTGACAAAATATTATATCGTTAGGCAACTCCTTGATTTTACTATAATATTCCTCCTCGACACAAAAATAACGATTTTCTTAAAAAATGATCGAGGTGAATACATATAGTTGACAATACTCTTGTGCTACAATCCTTGTTCTTTTTGATATTCTTATCACATCTGTACCCTCAACTACCTTTCAGTTCTTATATAGATATATAGGAAATTAAAATGAGAAAAATGTTGGGGTTTCATGTATCAAACACGCAGCGGAAATAAAAATTTAAACACACAAAACCCTCATAGAATCCATGTAATTCGGTTAAATTAACAAAAAAATAGTTACAAAATGTCACCAAGATGATTACAAGGAGAGACTGTCAGAAAGACGGGAGGGGGTTCACGTCGGAAAGACGGGAGGGGATTCACTTCGGTGACACTCCACCTTGAACCTTTCGTACGTTCTGTCGAATATAGACGTCACTATTCGAGCTATGTCCTCTACCGATATCCACACGAACAGGATACCCAAAACCAGTGCTGGTGTGCTAGCACCTTTCGCATAATTTTCTGTCTGTATTTTTTTTCTCTAAAAGAACGAAATCTGAATGAGAGGAATAGAAAAATCCTATAGAAAAAAGATGTATATATATATACATCAGTTAGGGTTTTATCAACCTATTAATTGCCAAAATAATTTTGGTATATTAATATTAATTTTCCTTTAAAAAGATATTATTCAAAAATATCAAAAACAATTTTTGATATATGTATACAATTTAATTTAAAAGGACTCAATTCAAATTTAAATTTAATTACGGTAACTATGACCATAAATAAATTATATATATATATGCAAACAGAGAAAACTGCTTTGTTGGGCAAACATACCCAATATCTATTTTGGACCTGTTCTAAGTGTGTGACCCTGTAGGTTTACACAACATTGGTAGTGGGCCTAAAAACTCATTTCTAGCTCACAAGTTATAAGAGGTCTCTAGTCATGAGTCATATGAAGATCGGTAATCTGACATAACCTATCCCACAATAAATATTATAGTCCTTTCATCACACGATATCACTACCAAAATTTAAGCTTATTTGAACAAATTAATTTGTCATAAAAAATATCAAATTTGTCATAACACACTTACTATGATGAAGTACTTTTATCATTTGGTTGGTCACAATAAGCTTGTCATAATAAGTATATTGTGACAAAAATTTATTTTGCCATAATATTTAAAATTTTATTATGACAATAATATTTTGTCACCAAAAAATAGTATATAGTGACAAAAAAACTGTGTCTTAACTAAAAATAAATTTGTCATAATATATATTTTTGAGTCACAATAAAGTAAAATATTATAATTAAAAAAAAAGTTTTATAATGATAAAAGTTTATATTTTGACGAACAAACTTTTGTCATGAAAGTAATAGTGACAAATTTATATCGTCATACTATTTATAATGACTAAATTTCATTAGTCATAATTTTTATAATGACAAAATTAATTTCATCACTTTTTTCACTTTTTTTTTCTGAGGCTATGTAATGAGAAGAATAATTTTATCACAACTGTTTTAATATGGTAAAATTATTTGTCAAAATTTTAAAAATGACAAGATAATTTTTATCACAAAAGTAAATCCATGACAAAATATTTCAGTATTGAAATCTCATTGGTGACAAAAATACTTATGTCAAAATTTTTATATTGTGATAATTTTTTTTCTCAAATTTTAATGGTGACAAAAATAATTGTGTGATTAGTTCTAATATGTGACAAATTTATTTTATTCAAAAATTCTATCAAAAGATAAAGGGTTATAGATTTGTCGTAATTAAAAATGTTTCAAAATAAAATAATTATAATTAATGATATTAGATTGTGACAAATTTAAATGTATCAATTTTCAGATCCAATAACAATTAAATAAAAGCTTAATTATTTATATATAAAAATATATCAACTACTAACACTTTTCATACAAACTATTAAATATTTTGTTTTAAAAAATATTAAACAATAATAAAATTCTAAACTCAATTCAACTAATTATTTTCATATAAATTAAAAATATATAAATGTCATCATTATTCCTTAGGCCAAAAGACTAATATTTATAACAAAATAACTAATACTACTAATTGATGATATAAAAATAATAAACTCTAATAGCTAAAATATTTAAGTAAATATCTATTTATTGATCCATACTATTCTAAAATATCAAAGAATTCATGAGCTATCCTCAATCATATTCTTCTAGCTAAACTTTCATTGTCCATATCTTGATTCATACTTTTCTATCTAAAAAAAAGAAAGAAAATCACTATGATATTAGAAAATTAGACATTTTTGTAATAAATTAAACTAATTGCTAATATAAAAGGTATTTACTTTCAAGAAAAAGTAGGAGAGCCTTCTTCGTTCATTTGTTTCTTTAATAATCCTTCCACCAAATCTTTGAGAGTCTTCTTCCATATTGATTTGATATTATTCAGGGACTATGCTTATCCAAGGACAATAGTAATGGCTATTGCGCAGTTTGTTATGGCAATTGGACATGTATTCTTTACTTTTAGCTGGCCTGGTGCAATGTATGTTGGCACTTTACTAATTGGCCTTGGCTATAGGGCTCATTAGGCAATTGTGCCAGCTGCTGCATCTGAGTTATTTGGCTTGAAAAATTTTAGGGCTCTGTACAATTTTCTCACTCTAGCAAATCCTGCAGGTTCACTTGTCTTCTCAGCTCTAATTGCAAGTAGAATATATTACGGAGAAGCAGAAAGGCAAGCTCATGAACACCACATACAGGATGCATGATCATTCATGTCAAGCTTATTTAGTGTGGATGAGCCACTGAAATGTCAAAGTGCGATATACTACTTCCTTATTTCTATGATAATATTAGGATTTTGCATTATTGCAGTTGTGTTGAGCCTGATTCTTGTGCATCGGACTAAGATCATTTATGCACATCTCTATGGAAAATCTCGTACTTAATTTTTGGAATAGAACTCAATCAAGCTTTAATAGGTAGAGTACTTTATTTATTTTATGGTGGTGTTTGCATAATCCAAAAAAGAAATTTGAGAAATTACTCATGTTTATGGGAACAAACATGCATTCTATTACTTGAAATACGGGCGAGTAAAAACACATATTCAAGCAATTTCAGACAATTTGGCCATACAGCTCAAATGTCTCAGGTGCAGGCTGCAATAGTGATATGACCATAACAACAACAGCAACAACAAATGCTTCATCTATTGAGGAACAAGTCCTGAAAAGGAATACATATTGTGTTTATTTTCTTGTTTATCCTTTAATTTGCAAAAAGGTTTGTTTCTTCTCTTTTCTATTTTTACTGCTTCTGTTTTGGTATCTTTCTATTCTGGAAGATCTTTTCTTTTTTGGCTTCTAATTAGGTATTAATATTTTAATTTGGCTTTTATTATCATTAATGCTCAAACTAATGAAGAATATGATAATGTTTAATGAATGGTAAAATCAGTCACACTTCTTATGTTCAATAGATACAAAATATATATAGAGTACAGAGGTACGTATCATGATAACATCTATAGCTGTAGCTAAGATATGTACAAGAAGAAGAGTCCTATCAAACTATAACAAGGTATAACAACTAAAGATAATCCTTATCACCCTCCCGCAAATTATAATGGTCGGGGAAGAACACACAACTTGGACTTCAAGTTCTAAAAGTGACTTTTAGACAAAGATTTGGTGAGGAGATTAGCAAGCTGATCAGTAGATGAAATGTAGTGAACTAGCAATTCATGCTTGGCAACTTTATCACATATAAAATGAAAGTCAATCTCTAGATACTTTGATCATGAATGAAAAATATGAGTATTGGTCAAATAAGTAGCACTCAAATTATCACACCACAGCACCGGAACAATGGAACTTGGGACACTAATTTCATTCATTAAAGACTAAACCCAATGTAATTCAGAAACAACAGTAGCGAGGGCTCGATATTCAGCCTCAGTTGAGGACCTGGCAATGGTACGGTGCTTGCGAGATGCCCAACTGATCAGATTACTCCCCACATAAACACTGTAACCTGTAATGGACTTGCGATCATCGACATTACCACCCTAATCACTGTCATTATAGATCGAAACATTGAAGTTCTTACTGGGGTGAATAAGCAGACCGTCATGAATAAAATGTTTTAAATAATGCATTATTCATTTAATAGCAACCCAATTGTCATTAGTAGGAGCATGCATGAATTGAGAAACTTTGTTGACGATATAGCAAATATCCGATCTCGTAAAGCAAAGATATTGTAAACCACCCATAATACTTCTATATAATGTTGGATCATGAAATGAATCACCTTTAGAAGAGAGCTTAGTTTTGGAGCAGGCTGGTGTGATCATGCCATTAGCATAACACATCTTAGACTTGTTAAGAAATTCTTGAATATATTTAGGCTGAGTCAAAAATAAACCATTGTCATACCGTTTTGCCTCAATTCCAAGAGAATAGTTGATATCACCAAGGTCTTTGATAGTAAATTTTGCTTGAAGAGAAGTGAGAATATGACAAAGGAAATTAGAATCATTACTCGTTAATAGGATGTCATCAACGTAGATGAGACAGTAAGCTATAACACCACCATGAACATAGTAAAATAAGGAGTTGTCAGTCTTGGAACCAACAAACCTAATGGAATACAATGCCATTGTGAGACATTTAAACCATTGACGAGGAGCCTGTTTTAAGCCATAGATGGACTTGTTGAGTTTGCAAACATGATCAGGGTACAACGGGTGGACAAAACTTTGAGGTTGAGTCATGAAAATTTCTTCATGAAGATTCTCATGCAAAAAAGCATTGGACACATCCAGCTATTTTATTTGCCACCCTTTATAGACAGCAAGTGAGAGTATTAACCTAATGGTAGCAGGCTTGACCACAGGATTGAAAGTGTCCGTATAGTTAATGCCGGGACATTGGTGAAACCCCTTAGCTACTAAACGTGCTTTATACCTATCCAATGACCCATCTTATTTTCTTTTGTATACCCATCTGTAGCTGACTATATTCCTTGCACATGAGTGGGGAACTAATTGCCAGGTGTTATTATTGACCATGGCATTAAATTCATCGACCATAGTATATTGCCAATGCTTTGACTAGACTACTTTGCTATAAGATGTGGGTCCAATGTCATCAAATATTTGGGGTAATAGTACTCATGGCTTGATTGAGCTAGTTTGGGATCGAGTAATCATCAGGTGAGTTCGTTGAGGAGGTGAAGGCGAGTTACTGGTAAGATCATCGGCCAAAGGCAATGCAGAGGAGGTGATTGTATCTTGGGTTGGGCTAGATGAGGTTGATGTAGTGGTGGTAGAAAATGATGGGACTAAAGATTATGGAGAAGAGGTAGGAGTTGGACGTATGGTAGAAGAGGTGATTGTCGGTAAAAAGATAGTAGCTGGTGTGGAATCCTTGACACTAAGACATTGAGCATCACGTGAACCAAAGGGAAAATCTAATCATAAAACACAACATGATGTGAGATAAAAAATTTAGATGAAGCCAAATCAAGACAATAGTAACCTTTATATAGTTTACTATATCCCATAAAGACACATATTTTACAATGAGGTTATAATTTGTGAGAACTATAAGGGTGTAACTATGGATAACAAAGACAACCAAAAGAATGAAGAGAATTTTAATCAGGACTTGTACTATACAACACAAAAAAGGGAATTGAATTTGCAAGATTAGGAGTAGGCAATCTGTTGATAGAGTAAACGGTTGTGTCAAAGGCGTATGTCTAGTATTGATTTGGTACTTTAGAATGATGTAATAAGGCTAACCTAGTTTCAACGATGTGCCTATGTTTTCTCTCAGCACACCTATTTTGTTCCGGTATTTTAGGACAAGAACTACGTTGGGTAATACCATGTTCGAGAAGATATTTGGACAAGGCCTGAAATTTACCCCCCTAATCAGCTTGAAAGGTTTTGATTGATTTGCCAAAAAAATTTTCAACAAGTTTCCTGAATTTGATGAACACATTAAGTACCTCATACTTATATTTAAGAAAGTAAATCCATGTGTATTTACTGAAATGATAATAAAAAATAACATAATACCGATAACCATCAATAGATGTATTAGGGGAAGGTCCCCATAAATTAGAATAAATCAACTTTAGTGGTTCTTTTTCCTGATAGGAGGACAATGAAAAAGACAACTTATGACTCTTACTAACATTGCAAGCGTGTAAATAATCAAAATCTTTATTGGTAGAAAAGGAAATATTATTTTACTGTAACATTTGACGAACAGTTCTAAGATTGGCATGTCCTAATCTAGAGTGCCATTAAGAAAGAGAGCAAGAGAGGGCTTGAATTGGATGAGTGGAATTGTCAACTGGTTCAAGCAATATAGAATATTTTCAGTCAACCCTGTATGGAGGACAGCCCTCGTGCAGATATCCTTCATAATAAAATAGTCAGGAAAAAATTCAACAAATACATTATTAGATCGAGTAAATGAATGAACAGACAATAAGTTGCAACAAGATTGAAAAACATGTAATATATTTCGTAATTAAAAATAATAATTATGACACCAAAATAAAGAAGAACCACAATGAAAAATTGGAAGTGTTTTACCGTTGTCAATTTTAACTTCATCCAGGCCATGATATTCAGAATAAAGGCACAGATTTTCTAACTCTAGTGTGTTAGGTGGTACGTGGCGCTAGTGTCAAGAATCCACGGCTGATGATGTGATGATGAAGGTAAGGTGGAAGCATAGTGGGAAGTTGGCCGAATATTAGTAGAGAAAGGATTCCGAGGTGAGCTGGTTTTAGTGCGTGGTGAGGAGCAGTTCTTGGCTAGATGTCCATAGCTAAGATAATTGTGACATTGAACAGATCCTGAATCAAAAGAATTGGTGTGTGGATAAGCATTCTTAGTGAATTGGTGATAATATGATGGATGAGTTAAGGGAGAGTAAAAATGTCCTCGTCCTCTACGATTGTTGCAACCCCCTTATCCTCTACAGGATGTTTTTATTCTCAAAGAAGTAGAGTTGTTTTTGAAGAATATGAGAGTATTTTTCATTCAAGCTTAATTATTCAGAAGATTACAAGCCTTTTTATATAAATTTACATACTTGTTCCTAAAGACTAGGGAATACTATAGGAAAAAATAATATAAGAAATTTTACAAGATTTATGCCTAAATAG
>CATIWO010158656.1:0-10833 GCA_949673435.1 Macaranga tanarius | reverse complement strand
GACCGTGATGCCTCAGGTCAAAGGACTATATGCACCATTATGATCTAGATAGTGATCGTTGACTGTAAGTGAATACCCTTACGATCACTTATCTAACGTCACGTTCGATCCACTCAACTCTTGAGCATCCACATGTCTATTATGATATCTCATATCAAGTAGCATGAGACTCACTACCTCCCACTATTAGTATATCATACTAATCAAGGAAAATAGACAGAGGTGATAGTCAAATTAATATCAACCAAATATTAATTTATTGACTACGAACAATTTTATAGCACATGTAATAAATAAATGTGTCCTCATATTATCAACTATTGATAATACATTTATTTAACATAATGCTAATGGAGTAATACTTCAAATAAATAAACAACATATTTAAATGAATATTATATTGCCATTTAAGATAATATACAATGTCATAATACATGATTGCCTCTAGGGCATATCATCTATACTAACAGAATGGAAGGGAGCAAGTAGTGATGTTAGTTGTCAGCATTAGTGAAGGGAGAAGGGTGGAGATTTAAGTTTTAGTGAGTATGTGTTTTTGAAATTAAATTTTTATCAGCTTGAGGATTTTGATAAATTAATGAAATTGGAAAAAGAGAGATTGATGACCTGCGTTTTGATGAAAGAAGCTTTGGGTAAGTGAATTTCATAAAGAATTTAAATATGGTAGTGAGTTTTGAAAGCTATTTTACAATAAAGATCAAGGTTTTTCCTAAAAAAGTAAGGAATTTTAAATTTCCTCTAGTATGTGTATTATTAAAAAAAAAGATGGAAAAAGGGAGAAGAAGTGCTCTTGTTTTATAAATACACATCTATATAATTAGTTATAAGCTATATGCAGGAGGCATTATTTGTACCTAAATTCAAAATTTCAGCTTATAGGCTAATTACAAAGCTTAACCTGTGTAAAACGAAGCCTCTAAAATTTATATTTCTCAATTTTATGTTACATGTTATAGGAATTAAAAAGTTGATGTCTTGAGAAAGTAGACTATTGAAGGTTTTAAAATTTTCTAAGGAGCTGAGGACTGAATGCTAAGGAGGGAATATACCTAAAGCTTCTAGAAATTGATGATAAATTAATAAGCTGAGAAAAAATAACATGCATGTAAAGAAAAGTGAAGGTTAATAATAAACTAACATTAATTGAAGAAAATTAATATAGTTTGAGCGTAAAAGCAACAGAGCAATATAGAAAAAAGGAGACAACTAATTATCATCAACAATCAATAACTCAATCAACAATTACAACAAATTTTTTTAATATTTCCAATTTCAACATTTCATATTTGCTAGCTTTTCTATACTTTGTTTTATCAAGCTTACAAATAATTTCTCGTTATAAATTTTCTATTCTTTAATTTAGCCAAGTACTATAAATTTTTATTTTACAATATTCTCTCAAATTTACAAAATTTCACGCTAGAATTTAAAGAAATTATGGTAAAGGCGTTTGAAAATTTACAATCTTATGTAATAGAAGTTAATTTCTTATTGCTTGTGCTTGATTAAGCTCGCTTCACTAAAAATTGGAGTAACAACTTTATTATTTTTAATGGTATTAGGTCTTTGCTTCCATATGCTAACAACATGAAACATATGATACCACTTTGTTAAAAAATAAACTGTGGGCCTGGAATTGATAGATAGTGAAACCATATAGTGCTTATTTTATACTTTTTCTAATATCATTCTAATATAAAATGCTCTTTGTCACATCACTACTTATAACATCATCAAATAGTTTGTCTTTATTTGCTAACTGGTATGAAATACGGTGTAGCAAGTTGTCGTAAAATAAATCACATATTAAAAATTGATAAAAAATGAAATCAACTTTTTTTTTGGTACTTTTCCCTAGATATTACACTAGATTTTTAGAGCATCCATAATGGTTTACACTCTTTAGAGTGTCATACATATGCCACATCATCATTTGATTATTCCATCTTCTATTATACTTTTTCCTACTATAAATTACATTCAAAAGAATATACTATTGTGGACCCACTATCAAATCACATATTTGTTTTAATAATTCATAATAAATATTGCATAAATAAATAAATTTATTTTATAAAAAATAATTTCAATGTTTTTTGAAAAATAATTTATTACTTTCAAAAAAATTATTATTATTATTAATTTTTGAAAATTTTATCATAATCATCCTAAATTAAAAGTATTTTATTCAATTAATTTAACTCCATCACATAATTTAAACCAATTGAAACATAAGTAATAATATAATAAATACCAATTTTCATTGTTTGAAACATAAGAGAAATAGAATATGTTAGTATTGCAATTTGTTACTTGGTGTTGGAATCAAAATTTTTCTTAACTCACTTAAAATCTATGGATTTTGAAAATTTAGAATAGATGGAAAATAATCCGGCGCCAGATACATGGAAAATAAATATGAAAATTTTGGTAGATAATTGCAATTGGGTGGAGGATATGAATAATTTTGTATATTTGGATGAATACTAGAATATGGAACATTTGGATAAAATTAAAAATTTTAATGGTTTTGATTTTGTTAAAAGGAAAAATTTTTATATTTGGAGCATTAAATATATTTTTAGAATTGTTAAAATTCTCATCCATTATAAGTAAATATAAATCAAAGTATTTTTTTTATTGGGTTAAATGATAGAAAGAGGTTGAAGAAATAAAAGGTAATAGAGAAAACATATTTTCAATATTTATAGCAAAAAATTTGAACTAGAAAAAATAAAAAATAAAAATATTTGAAGATAAGAATAAATATTACCGTTGCAAGAACAAATATTACCGTTGCTCTATTCACTTTTTAAATACAAAATTTTTAAAAAAAACATACATCATCAAAAGTGAATGTCAGCTAGGCCCACCAAACTAGCAAAAGACATCTTTATCATGTGTGCAATGAAAATTATACATATAATCAATATTACACTTTCATTATGGTGAGAGTGTATTGAGTAGGTTTAATAGAGGATGCTATTATATCCTCTATTACACCCTCACTAGATGCCCTTAGGACATCCACAATGGATATAATAAAAGGGTATAATATCTATTACACCCACCCTGTGAAACTATTACCATAGTAAGAGTTTCATAAGTATGATACTTGTAATGTTGGTAACATGCACAATACATTCTACTTTTGCACCTATTTTTTTGTAATTGGTGGGCCATGTTTTTTTTATTTTTTTGTTGAAAATATATGTATATATATATATATATATCTTGAACTATGTTGCAATGGTAAAATGGATATTTGTAATTTACAGGAACTGACTTTTGCAACGTTAATAAATTATCAACGGTAAAATAATTTTTGTACAAATTTTTTTAAATATTTTGATTTTTTAATTTTTTATTTGAAATTTAGCTCTAAGTATGTGATAATATTTTATCCTGTATCACTTTCTATTTCTTCAACCTCTTTCTATTATTTCACACAATAAAAATTACTTCAATTTCTATTTCCTCATCATAGATAAGAATTTCAATAATTTTAAAAAAAATATTTAATGCTCCAAATATAAAAAAAAAATTCCTCTTTTCAAAATTAAAACTATTAAAATTTTCAAATTTATCCAAAATTTTCATATTCTAGTATTCCTCCGAATATACAAAATTATTCATATCCTCCACCCAATCCTGATTTTCCGCTAAATTGTCCATATCCATTTCCCATGTATCCAGTACCAGGTTATTTCCCACGTATCCTAAATTTTCAAAACCTACAAACTCCAAGTGAGTGAAGAAAAATTTTTGATTCCATTACTGAACAAGAAAATGCTATACCAATAGATTCTATTTCAAACTCTCAAATATCGTCATATTCAATATAGCATGAGATCAAAAATATTATCCTTATCAATAAACTGGTAGAAGAAACTGATGACAAACATATTCAATAGAGTATTGATGATGACAAGTTGTCTGCAAGTTCTTAGCTTCCAACTCCAGCATTATGGATAACTCCAAAGCGAAAAGACTTTCTAGAAATAGATCACCGACTAATTCAATGAAAATAAAAAATTTGGACCAGTAAGAAGGGAAAAAGCCGTGAAATCACTTTGGCACTGGTTGAGTCGGATGGTTAATGAATTCAACTAACACTATAATAGATTGGTTGGAGAACATTATAGTGGGTAGGATGTGATGACCAATTAAAATAATACACCCATGAGCTTTTTAAGCCGACGAATAAAAAGCATTTTGTATATGAGCATGTGTGGGTGATGGTAAAAAATGATCCGAAGTGGAAAATAAATGATCCGAAGTGGAAAATAAATACTTCCATGCATCATTTTTTAAAAAATAAGAACTAATGAAAGTAGGACATATACTTTATAAATTTAGATACAAGTCTTGATATTGATAACAATGAAGTAGAAGTTCATCCTATTGGTCAAAAAGCAGCAAATAAGGAAAAGAGAAAGGAAAAGTTAAAGGTGAATGAAGAAAATAAGAATGAGGAACTTGAGCAAATCCGGAACACGTTAAAATAACATAGAGAAGAAAAAATGCAAGTTATAGAAAGTTTAGCAAATAAGTTGGAAAGTTATACTTTTCGAAGTAATTATGAAATATTACTCAAGGATACAATAAGAATGACCGAGCAGCAACTTTATTTTCACGAGCTTATGTGTTCTATCCTTAAAGCTAAATATAGTATTCCTTAGTTTAGTTTTAAAATTAAGTAGTTTTATTTGTAATTTTAAGTTTATTTGTAGTTTTTTGTAGTTTTATTTGTAATTGTAACTTTTATTTGTAACTTTATATAGTTTACTTATATTTTTTATTGATTTAAATTATGTGATGGATTTAAATTAATTGAATGAAATATTTTGAATTACGGATGATTATGATGTAATTTTTGGAAATTAATAAAAAAATTTGAAATTAATAAATTATTTTTCAAAAAAATATTTAAATTATTTTTAGATTGTAAATTTATTTTTTTGAAACAAAATTGTAAATTTATTTATTTATGGAATATATAAAGGATTTATTAAAATAAATATGTGATTTGATAGTGGGTCCATACCATTATACTCTTTTGAGTGTAATTTATGGTAAGAAAAAGTGTAATGAATGAGGAGATAATAAAGTGATAATATGGCATATGGTTTACACTCTTTAAAGTGTAAACCATTGTAAATGCTTTTAAGTGTGGATTAGTACCAGGCCCACCTTAGGAAAAAAAACTTAAAATTATTATTATTGTTTTTGTTTTTGTACAAAAAGGAGGAAGAAAAGCTTATGAAAAATTACAAAGCAACTAATCTACTATACAAACTTCCTTAAATCATAATCAATCAACTGTCGAAGACTTTCAATATGTTCCTAAAGCAACCAATCTACTACACAAACTTTCGTAAATCATGATCAATCAACTGTTGAAGACCTCTATTAGGTTCCTGAAGCCTATGATATCATATGGGAAAGCTGATAAAGATAACAAAGGATAACAAACTTATTTTTGTTTTTTTCAATCTTCTCATCATATCAGTTTGTTGTAAAAATATTACTTATTGTTTGTAGTTATCTTGTATAACTAACATTAGTTTTTAGTCTTTGTATATAGCCTAGTTCTAAATATCAATAGAGTTAATACTTTTATTTTGCCAATTCATAGTATCATTTACAAGGTATTAGAGCTTTGTGTGGTCTAACAATCCAACTCTCCTTCTATGGCTAATAATTAACAAATGATTTTCCTTTTTCTTCCAATACACAAATTACAACCTTACCTAATGTTGCCCATCAGCTTCTAATCAAACTCAATTCAACAAATTACTTGATTTGGTAAGCTCAACTCATGCCCTTACTCCATAGTTATGATCTCACAAAACATATTGATGGAACAATAGAACCTCCATCTTAAATGCTGAATGATCAACCTAGCCCTTCCTATCACACCTAGTTTAAAGAATATCATCTCATTTTTAATCTAGATTATTGGCTCAATTTCAAAAAATTTTATTCCTTAAGTAGTCGACATATTAAATGCCAAGGAAGCATTGACTAAATTTGTAGTGTCCTATGCAATCGACTCTAAGGCACAAGTGTGCAATATCAAGTCCAATCTTTATTGACTTCAAAATGAACCAACTAAAATAGTTGCACAGTATACTCAAAATGTAAAAGGAATGTATAACCAGCTTCAAGTATTCTTCAATGGCGTTGGAGATTACTTGAAGCTGGTTATACATTCCTTTTACATTTTGAGTATGCGTTGGAGCAGACTATAGACCATTCATTTGATCTCTTAAAAATAGACCTAGTAATATAAACATTGATGAACTATATAGTTTATTATTGAGTGAAGAAGCTAATCTCGCTACTGAAGACTCAAAGATTGCTACACACTAGAGCTACACATCATCTTACACCTAAGCTTGACAACATGACTACTCATTTTAATTTTTATAGGACTGATGAAATTATGCAAAATAAAATAAAAATGCAAAGGATCCAAAAATATGCATAAAAATATAAATTTCATATCATGAGAATGTGAAATACGAGAATATGATTTTTAATGAAAACAAGTAAAATGCATACTTAGTGTCAAAATTAAATTTTTAATACAAGAATTAATTAGAGATTAAAGAGAATGTCAAAATGATATTTCATGGTATGAAAATGAATTTCAATAGTTCCTTAAAGTGGTCAAGTGATCAAACCTTTCGATGAAAAATGAACGAGAACAGCAGTTAAAGCTCTGAAAGCATGCTTAGACCATCCTAAACCCTAAAAAGACAGTTTTAGCCTTTAAAAACCAGTAAAGTTTCGAACTTTATGCTTAAAAAAGTTTCAAAAATCCTTAAAAGGGACCACGAAGGCCTAAAAAACTCTAAAAGCAATGGGCCTGTACCTTTGGGTGGCACATCTAAGGGCGCGAGCCTTTAACCAAAGGCACACGCTTTTGGTAACCAAAGACGCACACCTTTGGTTGAGCTACCTCCCTTTATATAAGTAGCCCTTTGGGTCATTTTTTAAGGGGGACGTTTTTTAGTAAATCTAAGAAGACTCTGCTACACTAGAGACCTAAAGCCATTTTCTATCTAAAACCCACTTCTTTTTTTCTTCATTTTTAAGATTGATTTAGATTTCTCTTTCATCAAACCACACTTTCATCTTAGTTAAAGCACGCTTCAAAGGTATAAATTGCATGATTCACATCACTTCACATCTTTTTTTTAGAGAGAATTGCCTAAAAATCAAAACTTTAAGACTTTTTAAGTCTTGTTTAACAAAAAAAAAAAGTCTAGCTAAATCCATTTATAAGGACCCAAAAGTATTTTTTCACGTTTATTTCTTGTAAATTGCTACTTCTACTCCTTCTTCTTTTTATGTTTGCTATTGTAATTAGTGTTGAGAAGCAGTTTGATATATGATATATGATGGAGGTGAAGAAGGGAGAATTGTTTGGGAGTATTTGCTTTATTTTTGGGATTGAATTGTGATTTTTTTAATGTTTATTTGTGCATTTTTTGTGATTTTAATGGGTTTTGCACACTTGAATTTATACCTATATGTTTAAATCTTTAAAAGTTTGCATTTTTAACATTCAAAATCATATTTTTATGTGTTTTGATGTCAAAAATCATGTTTTTGGGTTAAAGTTTGCATCTTTATGACACTTCTTGTATTGTTTCCATTTTTAGCGTAAAAGGTAATTTTTGTTCACTTTTACCACATTTTGAATTAAAATTTGCATTTTTTTAATCTTTTTGCATCTTTATTATTTTCGGCATAAAATTTACATCTTACATGTAAAATTTGCATTTTAAATTAAAAATCGCATTTTTAGATCTTTTTCATGTTCTTAGCACATTTTTAGGTAAATTTTGCATTTTTACATGTAAAGTTTACGTTTTTAGATTAAAAATTGTATTTTTATGTCATTTTTAGCATTTTTTAATGTGAGAATTATATTTTACATGTCAAGTATGCATTTTTAGTCTAAAAAATTGCATCTTTAGACCATTTTTTGTATTTTTACTATTTTTATGTTAAAATTGTGTTTCTCATGTCAAACTTGCATTTTTAGGACAAAGGTTCTATTTTTATGTCCTTTATTGTGTTTTATCACTTTTGGCATAAAGAATCATAATTTTCTATGTCACTGTTGTACCTTTAAACTAAAGTTTACATTTTTATATCATTCTTGGCATTCTCATAATTTTTCATATAAAAATCACATTCTCGTGTAAAATTTTGCATTTTTAGGAAAAAATATTGCATTTTTATTATTTTTGCATAAAAATCATCTTTTTCATGGAGAAATTGTATATTTAGAGTAAAAATTACATTTTTACATTATTTCTAGTATTTTTGCCATTTTATGCAAAAATGATATTTTTTATGTCAAAATTACATTTTGAAGTTAAAGGTTGCATTTTTACTTCTTTTATTTGCATTTTCATTTTTTAGGGAGAAATCATATTTTTCATGTAAAAAGTTAAATTTTTAGATCAAAGTTTACATTTTTATTTTTATTCTTTACATTTTCATCATTCTTTTAGCATAAAGTTTGTACTTTTTTGTCATGTTGGGCATTTTCATCCATCTTTGAATTAAAAATTGCAATGCATATTTCTAATTTGTATTTTTATCGTAAAATTAGCACTTTCATGGTAGTATTATTATAAAAATCACATTTTAATTCATGGCATTAAAAAAATTCATTTTTGCACCAAAAAACTATCATTTTGACATTGTCTTTCATCTCTAATTAATTCTTGCATCAAAAATTAAATTTTGACATTAAGCATGTATCTCATTTGTCTTCATTAAAAATCATATTCTCATGACATGAAATTTACATTTTTATGCATATTTTTTTGGGTTTTTTGTATTTTTATTTTATTTTGCCATTTATTTGTTTGTTAAACTCAATTGTATATTTGTTTGTTCAATTCTTAATTCAAATTTTTTTACTTGATTGATGCCATGTTCATGTTATGAATGTGATAATTTATGATCAAATGTATGATGTGGATGCATGTTTTGGCACGTTCTCTAGATCTAGGACTAGATTTATTTTTCTGCCGTTTTTTTCTTTCGGATGTATTTATTAAGATTAATCAAAGCCTTGTATCATTAATCCCTTTCCCCGTTATTTCTTGTATTGTGGTGAATGGCTATATTTCATGTATGTTATGTTTGTTATGAATGCTATGGATGTTTATATTTTATGTGCCATCATGAAACCAAAACTAGGGTGATGCGATAAGCATTTAGGTGTTGTATAACGAGAAATAATCAAGTAGAAACAACTTTTGGAACTCGGAATCTCTAACAAGGGGAACAAATTTTGCACAGTACTAGGAATTTGTTTTGTACTGAGAATTTGTTTTACTAGGAATTTGTTGTACTAGGAATTTATTTTCCATTCTTGAGCGATTAAGTGGCGACTCTAATTGCATAAGACTTCTTCGGAGAATACTTAAAAAAGGGTTCTCGATCCACCCTCTTAAAAGGCGTATTCGATCTTAATCTAATGCTGTAGTCGCAAATCACCTGTGGTGTACGGTAAAAACTAGCTCGCTTATAGGTAAAACTTTTCCAATCCTAAACAAAATGGTTGTGTTGAGAGAAAATACTGCCACATAGTAGAAACTAGACTTTCTTTGTTACATCACTCTCATGTTCTAGAAAAATACTAAACATATGCTTTTGACACATCTGTATATATTATCAATCGGTTGCCATCTCCATTACTTCAAAATTCCACACCTTTCACTAAACTTTTTCACACTATACCAAACTATCATGACATGAAAACCTTTGGTTATTGTTGAGACCATATTCACCACATAAACTTGCACCTCGTTCTCATAAGTGTGTTTTTCTTAGTTATAGTAAAATCCATAAAGGTTATTTTTTCTCAATCTTAATACCAATAAAATTTTAATTTCACACCATGTTATTTTTTATGAGCAGGTATTCCCTTTTCAAGCTCAGGTGTCTTGAGTCTCTATTGCTCAATCTGAGTCTCTTACTATAATACTGCCACCTTTATTTATTACCTAATCCAACCAAATAACCTCATTCTCATCTCACCTTCATCCACATCAACCACCCAACAACCTAATATCCACCAACTCAACTTTAACATCTCAGTCCACCTCTAACTTTATCTTTTATCCAACTACCCCAACTTGATCATCATCCCTAATTAATCCTACCATCAGTCCTGGTTTACCATTAATTATTGATATACTACCACTACACCTGCTCCGTCTCTCATCCACAAAACTCATCTCATGGTGATTCGATTATAAACAGGTAATTTAAATCCACAAGTTTTTTTTATGTTTCTAGTTTTTTTCCACCTGAACCAACTATTTTTTCATAAGCTATCAAGTCTGCTGAATGGTGCAAAGTAATGAAAGACGAAATGCAAGCTTGTATTGCCAATGATATATGGGACTTAGTTCCACCATCTACATCTTAGAATGTAATTGGTTGCAAATGGGTATATCGCATCAATCAAAAATAAGTTTGTTATCCTTTGTTGAGTGCCACTTATCTTATCGCTACACTAATTTTTCACTCCTGGTCAAAATTGATAGAGAATAATCAGCTCCACTGTTACAACAAATCAAAAGCATGATTTCCTCCATAATTTTAGTTATATCATAGCTGTAGATATTGTGTATATCCTTTGTATTCATGTAAATATATTATTTGATTTAGTTTCTATTTTAGCAAGGGAAACTAATCTTCTCAGACCTGTATAAATTCATTTATTCTAATCAATGGAAAAGCAAGCCTTTACATACAATCTTTTGAATCCTT
>CATIWO010158654.1:0-14076 GCA_949673435.1 Macaranga tanarius | reverse complement strand
CATACTAATCAAGGAAAATAGACAGAGGTGATAGTCAAATTAATATCAACCAAATATTAATTTATCAACTATGAACAATTTTATAGCACATGTACTAAATAAATGTGTCCTCATATTATCAACTCTTGATAATACATTTATTTAATATAATGCTAATGGAGTAATACTCAAATAAATAAACTCTTTATTTAAATGAGTATTTTAATTGCCATTTGGGATTATACAATGTCAAAATACATGATTGCCTCTAGGGCTTATCACCTATACTAACAATTTGAGAGAGACTTTTAGAAGCCAAAAGAATTAGGTATTAACAAAGTGAATTTAAAAGATATAGTGAGCGTTTATTCAGCTAACTAATGAAGGAAAGATGTAATAGATAATTTGGAGAATTTAAAAGATAAAAAGTTGATGGTAAATCTATGGATGGTACAATATTTCCAAGATGCAATTACAATGATGGTGGTAAGAAATATTTAGGAAAGTGTTGGGGTCTTAAGCCAAGGATATGTTATAATTGTAGAATATTGGATCAATTTGTTAAAGATTATCCATTTACAAGAAGTGATGGAAGATCACAACTAAATGTGGTAAGTGATAAGGATTTTGTTTAGAATTATTATTTTTTTTGAAATGTGTGAACTTAATAGTTATGGGGTTAAAAAAAAGAATAGTTTTATTTTAAGAATAAATTGGATATAAAATTATCATGATATTATAATTTATTGTGTAAAGAGATAGTTATATATAGTCGGGAGTAAAGACATATAAAGATAGTGGGTAAAGAAGAAATTGTACCAGTTTGTTGACTTCAATTGCGATTATACCATATGTGATTTGGAGTGGGCAATAAGCTTATTTAATGGATGTTGAAGATTTAGTAAAGATTAATTTGAGAAGAATGGTGAATTTACAATTATAGAATTTTCTAAGGTGTTTTAGATAAACCATGGCAATTATTTAGTATTGAAAGATAGATTTGGAATTTGATTATACTATAATTACATCAGTATTGATTGCTTTATAAAGAATAATATCATGAGAGATGAAAGAGATTAACGAGGATAAATTGATGGATTGAATAGTACATGATGATGACATTATTTCTGTTTATTGAATACAAAGGATGAGGAATAATTATATACTGATTATGAATTATTAAGCTACATTCTGATGAAGATGAAT
The DNA here is from genome assembly GCA_949673435.1 of Macaranga tanarius. Lineage (NCBI taxonomy): Eukaryota > Viridiplantae > Streptophyta > Magnoliopsida > Malpighiales > Euphorbiaceae > Macaranga > Macaranga tanarius. The sequence continues at coordinate 12,891 of CATIWO010158654.1, read as the reverse complement.
TATGTATCATTTATTATTAATAAAGTGAGGACTTGTTTGATTAATAGAAAGATATTACAGTATTTTTAGGAAGAATGAATTTGAAAAATTAAATATTAGTAATTTTGGACAGTAGAATGTTCTATTGCCAAGACAACATTTGGAATTTGGTATAGATATCATAAATTATGATTATGTTATTGAGAGTGAGGAAATTACTTTCCTTAAGAAAGAAATGATAAGAGGAATGGATTAAAGTTTATTAGTGAATGGAAGTTATGTGATTCATATTAATATTTTAAGATAAAGGACAATATATGTGAATATAAGAGAAGGAACAATAGTATATATATTCATACAGTTATAATCGTGTAAGGAGACTTCCTCGACATATGATCTAAAACTCTTAATTAGTAAATATACTTGAGAGTTGAAAGACATTAACCAAAATGTCATGAACATCGTATTCTTGTTATGGGTGGTCAACAAGGAAAGCAATATGGAAGAGCTGATGTATGGAAATGGAATATCAGTCTTTATCAAAGTTATAACCACCAACAGTATTAAAATAGACTCAGAGAGTCAATTCATGTAGGAGATCAGAGTTACAGGATTTGTGTATGATGTTATTTGAACTGTGGATACTGGATTGAATTGGATGAATTAGAGTGTAAGTGAGATGTGTTGCATATGTGTTTGATGTAGGGACATCTATAGGAGTTATAAAGAATAAGGAATATTTGAACAATTAAAAGAACTCTCACTTATTGAAGCAGGAAGTATTTTGGTAAGTACTTACTGATATGATGCATATATATTAGTTTCTTTTATATGCATTAATTTAATAGTAAAGTGTGCTTAATTGGATAATTAGGCAAGTAATATGAATTATTATATATGAATATATTGAGATATGCGATTGAATATGCCATAGAATATGGTGAATGATATTGGTAGCTTTTGACGAGAATTGGTGTGAAATGATTATGTTGTGAATTATGAATTATAATGAATATTATATTCATGTATGATGAATGTTAATATAATGACCTATTGTGATGCAATCGTGTTAAATTGTATTATATATGATGTGTTGTGTTTCACAAGAAGGTGAAATAAGTGAAAAATTATGTGAGAAATATGCCAAATGTGGCTTTGTGTGAGGTGATGGTATGAAAATAGTTTTGGTGGGATATTGACCAATGAGATAGGAACGTGAATGTATACATTATTGCATTTATATGAAATTATTACGAGATGATATCCTTATTGTTAAGATGAATGCAATGATTAATTATAGTATTGGGATTTAAAAATTTATATGATGTATACTCAATTGCTTATTGAGTATATTTATACCCTTCAGTACGGAATTGATGAATGAGGGTATTAGAGGTGATGTAGTGTAACTACACATATTTGGCTATATAGATATAATTCTCTGTATATGAGTTAAATGTGATTAGTAAAAGTATCATAAAGGGGTGGTTATAAATGTATTGACTTATGTAGGGATACAAATATACTATAGGCTTATGTTGTGAATAAATTGAATGATAATGTTAAGTATGTCTTGAAATATGTCTAAGTTGCTTTGAGCCTCATTTGAATATGGGGAAGTTTGCATAGTTTTAAGAAGGATAAATAAGGAAAATTTAGTCGAAATATGTGGAACTGTAAAGAAAGTGGACCATTGGCATATAAATTAGCTTTGCTAAGGGAATTATTTCCTATTATGATGCATCCCATGTGTCTATAGTAATACAGTTTAGATCGGATCCTATATACGTGATACAAGAGCCTAATAAAAATTGTCGATAGAAATTTTAGATCATAAGGTGAGGCGATTGAGGAATAAAGAGATTTCAATAGTAAAGATGAGGTAAAGTTATTGTTCACTAAAGGAAGCAACATGGGAAATAGAATAGTTAATGAAAAAGAAAGAACCACATTCGTTCTAGAAGGATAATGAGTAGTTAATTTCGAGGACAAAATTTTCTTAAGGGAGGAGAAATGTAACACCCGCCCTTTCACATACGTATTTATGACGTATGTATGGTATATTGTGCATAGTAGATAGTGGCCTTATTTAAGTTGGAGTATGTGCATGAGTGTAGAGAAAGACTTAATTGTAAGGTAAGTTTGGAGTTATATGTCACACGTGAAAGTTATGAGAGTATTATACAATATGCCCATTTCATTAAGGGGCTAAATGGGTATTTTGATAATATTTTGTTATATTATTAAGTATTAATATGTTTGTTATTTATGTGATAAATATGGATTTATTAGTGGGTTGGACAATGATTATAAGAAGACTTTAGGTGGCCAAATGGAAGGTTGTGATTGGTTGGAGTTTATTGGTGTATATTCAATTGTGAAGTATAGAGTTGTGTAGAGATTTTGGGAAGAAAATGATGAGTGAGTTAGGAGTGATTTGTTATAAAAGAAAGTTGTAGACTATTGTGTAATAATCCTATTTTAGTAAGAGGGTGTAGAGATTTTGGTGATATTATGTATTATTTTATTAAGTAATATTGGAGTTGTTGATATTATTATTATTATTATTATTATTATTATTATTATTATTATTATTATTATTATTATTATTATTAAGATATTATGAGAAGTAGTAATTATGAGGAAGATACTTTTAAAAGGGGCAAATGGTGAATTTTTATTAGTGGCTTGTGTGTGTGTGTGTGTGTGTGTGTGTGTGTGTGTATGTGTTTGTGTATGTGTGTGTGTATGTATGTATGTTGGTGGGGGAGAAGAGTGTAGAGAATTTTATAAGAAAAGAAGAGTAGGGTTTTTGTTGATAGTTTTAGGAGCTTTTGATTAATTCTCTACTTATCTAAGAATTATTTTGGAGAGCTTAAGAAGATCTAGAAGTTGGTTGAATATTATTTTGGTAAGCTTTATATTTATTTGTGATTATTTGAGTTAGGTCTTTGATGTTGTAATTTCGGATTATGTTTTCAGCATGCATCAGTCTTAGTGTTTTGAGCATATCTTGAGTTGTAGACCTCTAATTTGAGAAAGGTTTGATGCTCTGGAAACTGCAGAGAGTCTACTACAACTTTTATATTGAGATAGAGCTAATTCTATTGTTAAGAGTGACTAACACAACTGAATATTTGCATGCTTAGGCTGTCACCTCTGTTTCTCTATTTTACCCGGTTTTGCTCAAAAATCCATAATTAATTCCACACACATCCAAATCAAGTAATTTTAATTGAAATTTGAAGTAGACTCATAGGTATAGCTTCAGTAATATTTTTATAATTTTTGGATATATGTGTGAATTATTTAAATATGTTGAACCTAGAGTATGGAGTTGCATTTAATGACATTTTATTGATTTGAGTGCAAGTGGCATGTTGCTTTGTGAATTGATGTATAAAATGTATGTAGGAATTGATAAAGCTAGAGGAGGCCTTATTCAATATGGGGGAACTTTCATTTAAGAAGAAGTTAAAGGCTTGAGGTAAATAATTATTAATTTAATACTTACATGTAATGATTTTCAAGTAACTATGGTTATATAACTATATTAATTTGTGTATGCCGTTAAATTGGTAAGAATAAGGAAAATGTGATTATATTGATGTGAGAAAGTGTTGTGGTGAGTTATGAAAGATACCACATATATGCCCTTTGGTGGAAAGATTGTGGAGCATGATATATATATATGTTGTGAAAAATCATGATGAAAATGTATATATATATATATATATTGTTGATGAAAATGATGAAAAACATACATATTGCATCAATGTGAGGAATATGTGTATGTGGAGTTTGAGCTCCACTATCTAGGACTGAATGGGGTAGAGAGTTTCAGATATAGCCATTCATATGATAATGATATATATGCACAAATGTGTTAGATCTGGGACTGAAAGGGGTAGAGAGTCTCATATGTGACCATTCATATGATAATAATATATATATGCAAATGTGTGAGTTCTAAAATTGAAAGAGGTAGAGAATCTCAGGAATGACCATGGATATATAAAAAGGAAAAGAAAGAAAAGAAAAGCAATAGTGAGTTTATGCATAATGTGTGTGAACGTGTGAGGACAACTAACAAGCATAAACATACATGCATTACATTTGTAATATAATTAAAATATTGTTGAATGTGATTTTATTGTGAGATTGATGAATTGAGTAATGTGATGATTGATGGGGTGTAGATATTAAGTTATAAGCACCCAAGTATTTATGTTAGCATTTGCTAGATGGTTATTGAAATGAAGAGATTTAGTGTATATGAGGCACCAACAATATTGTTTGAATGTTTGGAAATCTTATTGTGATGTTTTGGATGTTTGGTATGGATTAGTGTGTTCAGAATGTACTATTATGGCTTGAATTGAGTTATATTCATATGCTTTGACATTATTAGTCAATTCAAAGACATTTTTGTCAATCCATACCATCGAATTAAGTCTAGTTGTCTTTATGAAAGTTGTAGCCCCCTGAACTAGCTTTCCATAGCTTCTTAAATCATTTGAATATGAGTTTTGTAGAGAAAGTTATGGTGAAAAGAGTGCGATATGGTTAGTCAGGTAGTGTCTCAGGCACGCCCATGCGTGCCCAAAGGTGAAAAATCAAGCCTCGAGCATGGCCATGCACACGGCCGTGCACAGATTAAATGTAGAGTTATAGTAATTTGTCCATAACTCGAGCTACAGAGCTCCAAATGAAGTGTGGTTTGATGTTAGAGAAACTTTAAGGAGTCCTCTAAAACTTTCATGCTTTGAGATTGAGTAGAATCTATCTTTAGGATTCTCTAATTGAGCTTGACATTTTAGTGCTCACTTAATCTTTTATCACTTGGACTTCCGTGCGCAGTCTAAATGTTAAATTCTTATAATTTGATGTATAGAAATGTTATTTATATATTCTCTTTAATTAGTTCTTGAGAAGAAATATATGTATACTTATTTTAATAATTGCTTATTGAGTTGCAAGCTCATTCCTTTGCAAATTGTGGTTTCAGGTAATAGTTAGACTTGTTTGAGGTGCGAGTTGATGAAGCTTGAAGTGTACTCCTTCGTGAGTACAGGTGGATCAAAGGCATGCTTGATGTCGACATCTCCATCCTCATAAGCATCCTTATTATAACATTCAGACATTTCGTATTTGAACTATATATTTATTTTGATTTCAAATTATGTATGTACATAAAAGTACAATGTGTATATTACAAGAGTTTGGTATAAATACATATCTTTTGAAAAAAAAAATCATATGCCACGTGGTTGATGCAATGTATGGACACTTGTATGTAGTACTTGGAGGGTGTTGTATTATTACTTTGACAACTGAACTTACACTTTTGCCATTTAAACACCTCAACTCGGTAAAAATATTACTTTTAAACCATTTTCCACATAGTTATCAAACAAATGGAGCATGTTTTATTTTAGCATGCTAACTAGATTGCAACACTCACGCTGACTAAATTTCCATATAATAATACCAATGCCATATAATAAAACCAATACCATATAATAATAGAAGAGGTAAAGAAATGAAGGGGGTAGAAAGAATCGCTTTGTCCCTAAAGATATGAACCCTAATTTTCATTCATTTCTCTCAAATGTTATCTAAAATACATAAACTCTTCGAAATCATTATTAAAATAAGAAACTATTTTGAAATCAAAATAATTTTATCTTGATGCTTTTAAATTCCTTGACAAGTAAAGAAATTGCAATAAGCCATTAGAACAGCAAACCCTCATATTACAATTTTATAGAGCTTGAAGCAGAACTGACGAGTGATGAATGAACTAGACAAGTAATATAAGAAATGAACTAAGGTAATTTTGCCCACATAGTTTGTGTATTATTGGTTAGCAACAGATTAGGTATTTTTATTAATTGCTAATTCAGTTAGGGTTTTTTTTGTACATGTATAAATTTGTCTTAAAGTAATCAATTTTCCTTTGGTAGTTGTTGTTTGTCATTATTTGTTGGATAAAGATAAAGAATTTTTCTTTTGGTATTCTTTATTAAGTAGTTTACAAATATTTAATTGCGTGTGGCCTTATTTGATTCAATAATAGTATGTTTGTATGATAATGTGTATATTAATTCATTGAATTTACAAAATAGGCAAGTTTTCTATCTACTATTATCAAAGTGGCCGGTTTGCCTCTATGGGAGGTGAGGTAGTATACTTAGGTGGAAATTTTTGCCTAAACATGGCTTGAATGCTTATAGGATTGGGTATTTAGACTTGATGGATAAAGTTGAAAAATTAGGATATAGTAAAGTTAAATTGTGTTATAGGTTACTAGGACTTTCATTAGCTAATGACCTAAGAGATATGAAGGATGACAAAGAAATAATGTAAATGGTTAAATTATTGAATGATGGAGATACAATGGTTCAAGTTTATGTACAGGGTGTCCAAAGTGGATGTGTTGAAAATGTGGTCCCACAAGTGTCAGGTGAGCAAAATAGTAAAGAAAAAAAATTAGGGCAATATTGGGGGATAGTTGTAGGAATATAAATAAAAAAGAAATGAGTAAGGGTAAAGCTGGATAGAAAAGAATATAGCTTGATAAGGGAGCACAAGATAAAATAGATCTAGAGGAGATAGCAGTAGATAAAATAGATTTAGAGGAGATAGCAATAAAGGAAAATGGAGATTTAGCTAAAAGTGATGAAGAGGACCTAGAAAAAGATGGCAGTTATGGAGAAGATAGTAATACTGATGGTGAGGTGCCTACTAAAGAGGATGTTGATAAGGATGAAGAAAAATGAAGTGATTGAAATAAAAAAGATATTACTACAAGAAAAGAGTTACGATAATATAGACATAAAAGACCAACTAGGCAGAGGAGTGCAAAGACATACCATATTGAACTTGGAGAAGTTAGAGTTGATATTAGACATGATGATGTTGTAGATCAAGCAAGAAGTATAAAGGCAAAGTTGATGGATATGATGTAGGCAGTGATATTAGTATTGGTGAACAATGAGAAGAGGATAAACTACTTGAAAGAAGAGGGAGTGTAAGAATTCAATATGATCCCACCTGTTATATACCTTTACATGAAATTGGCTTAGTGTTTGAGAATGTTGTGCAATTCAGGGAGGCACTTGCTAAATATACTGTTATGAAGGGTGTAAAGATAAAATTGAGACCAAATGAAGCTGGTAGAATTAGGATAAAATGCAAGGCAATTGGATGCAAATGGTTTATTAGTGGGACCATTTATAGGAATACAAATGATTTAATAGTGAAGACTTATAATCTTATATATAGTTGTTAGAGATCAAACAGACATAAGCTATGTACATCAAAGTTCATTACAAGCTATTATAAGGAGAGAATCATATCATAACCATCTATTAAGTTATGGCAATTACAAGATCTTTATAAAAAGCAACTGAAGGTGAAAGTTAGAATAACAACTTATAGAAGGGCTACGTTTATTATGATGTCTTAGTTCATGAGTGATTATACTGAGGAGTACAATAAGTTGTTATGGTATGTTGATGAAGTTACGGCATCAAATCCAAGCACATGTTTTGTCAAAACTGATAGTAGCCAGCTAGGATGGATTTTATTTAACAGGTTCTATATATGCATGTATGCACTAAAATAGGAGTTTATTAAAAAATGTAAAAAATTAATTAGCCTAAATGGCTACTTTTTAAAGAGGGTCTACAAGGGGTAACTTCTAGCTGGTATTACAAAAGATGGATAAATGTATCCAGTTTCCTAGGCTGTAATTCAAGTTAAATGTAAAGACACTTAGAGTTAGTTTGTAAGGGTACTTAGAGATGATCTACAAATGGGAAGTGGAAAAGGTTTTATGATTACAACTGATATGTAGAAGGTTAGTTATTTTTCTAACTTTTGTTTTTGTTATTCTTTGATATATTATACTTGCTAATAGAATATATATTAACCAGTGCCATCTTTTTCATGTTATTTCATAAAGTGATAGGGTTTGCTCCCTACTCTAATGAAAGAGTTGCCAAATACTGAGCATAGAATGTGTGCTAGGCACATCTAGTCCAATTGGGCTAATAAATGAAGAGGTAAAAAGAGAAGAAAGTGATTTTAGATGTATGCTAAGAGTAGTTTTAAGGTCTAAAAGATAATTTTCAAGAATTAAGCAAATTAGGAAATGTTACTGTGGAGGAATTGTTATGTTATAACAATGACAGGTAGGCAAGGGTTTATTAAGGAACTGATGCCAAATGCAATATTATGGAGAATAATATGTGTGAGATTTTTAATGCTTGGATTTTAGTATCTAGGCATAAGTTAATTATCATAACGTTGAATAAGATCAAAACAAAAATAATACAATGAATCCAAGTTATGAGGGATTTTGAAAATACATGAATTTATGACATTTCTCTTACAACTGTGACTAGGCATGAAAAGAATAAAGAGCATTCAATGGAGTGTGATATTTTATGGAATGGAGATACAAGTTTTGAGGTGCAAAATGGACCTTATGGTCATATTATGGATATATAAAAATAGACTTACACTTACAGGTTATGGCAATTAAAGGGAATCCCTTGTGCACATGCTATATGTGCACTACAATGTAGGAAAATGGAGCCTATAGGCTTCATTTTTAAATGGTATCATAAGGAAACTTACTTGAAGATATATTCACACTACATTTAGGCTGTACCTAACATAAGATTGTGGTATCCTAAAGACCATCCTCTAATTGAACCACCACCATTCAAGGCTATACAAGGAGACCAAAGAGAAATATAAGGAAGCCAAAAGATGTACCCAAAAAACTCACCAAATTTCCAAAAGAGGTGTAAGGATGACCTATAGTTTGTGTAAATAACTAGGTCGTGATAAAAAAAGATGTCTAGAGAAGCAGGTTATTGCTAATATGGTAATGCTAATGCAACTTAATGCATTATCATTTATTGCTTAAATGAGTTTTTCATTTATTTTTTTCAATTAATGGTACAAAGAACTATTAATGTATCTGAAGCTCAGGGAACTGTTAATGCAACTGAAGCTACAAATAACAATGCTACTGTTATTGGAAGTTAATCTCATATTTTATTTTTACTTCTGTCAGATAGAACTAAAATTATAACAATTGTTCATCTCAGGTTATTATTAATACGTGTCAATTTTAGGCTTCCCAAATTGTAAATAGTGTTTAAGGTGTAGAAAGTAAAAAGGGAAGCTAAGGTTCAAGAGTTATGCATGGCAGAGGAAGGAGTAGGGGCAACCAAAGTGCTATTTATACTGGAAATAAGAGGTAATCCTCTAAAATTGCATTATCATCTAAAAAAAAGGAAAAAATTGAAAGGTATAGTTTGTACTCTAACCTTAACACTAGATTAGCAATTGAAAAGGTAAGTAATTTTCACTTTCCATTTAGAAAAGGCAGCTAGTGCTATGGAATATTACATCTTGTTATTCAGATTATGATATTGTATTTTTACAATTTAATTTAAAAACCAATAAAGTAATTAACTATGGCAACCTTAAAAAGCTAGGGGAGTCAATTGGTGATGTTAGTTTTTAACCACCTAGATTAAAATTCAAACATAAGAATGTAATTACAACAAGGCAACTCCAAAAAAGTAAAGCTAAATTGTAGATTCAAAGGAGGACTGAAATACATGCTCAATCTGTAAATGAAAATGGATAGGCTTTATCATTAAGCTAATACTCAGTTATAACAAGATCAGTTGCTTTACAAGGATTCAGTATGAGTCAGCCTACGCCTGGAGACTAGAAGAGGAAAGCTAAAATCAGAATCTAATTTACTAGTTCCATCTTCAGAAAACTCATGTATTTTGAAATAAATTAACTGACTTTTATAGTATGAGTTTGCTCTATAAATGAGAATCTATTTAAGCACTAATATATTGAGCTTTTGTTGAACTCAGTTATGTATTTTGTGGTTAGGAACTTTTATTTAGGCACTAAAATATTGAGTTTTTATACAGCTCATTGGTTAAACTTTTTGTAGGAAGTGTTTTAATATATAATACTTAGTTATTTATATGAACCTGATTGTTATTTTAAGGTCCATTTTGGTTCTTGTTATTGGCATTTCTTAGTTCAAGTTTCATAATATACAATTCTATAAGTTTGTACCTTTTTGGGAAATATGATACATATATTTCATTTCATCAAATACATCTGCATTACATTGACAACAAACTTGATTGCATTTCACCAACTGCATTACTAAACACTTAATAAATGAAATCTACTTTAACTCTTAACATTCATTTCAATATAGATTAACTAAACTCTTACTTAAAATCTATTACATAATATGCAAATGACTATAGTCACACTTAACATAACAACCATCCATATCAATTTAGTTTATTTAGCTTTTGCTTTGTCCCTTTCATATTTAGCCTCTGTAGCTCTGTTTATCAACTGTGAATATGCACGCTTTAAGTGATCAGGCACTAATGGATTGTACCACTGAAAATATCCACAAGCATAATGCCTTCCCACCTATCAATTTGATTGAAATTTTTTATTCAATTTTAAGATCACAACCTTAATTCAGTTAATAAACACCAAAATCATAACTTACACCAATTCAAGGACAACCAAAAAATTGTATACTTGGATTTGTGTTGGTAAAAGATATCTTTAAAATAGCTGTTTCATTGCAGTTATACATTAGCATAACATATTCATTGTGAATTAAAAAACTACCTTATGACGCTATTAGCCTTTGTGATGCCATTTATAGTATACCCTAAACCTAATTCAAATAAAATAAAAGCAAAAGAAAAAGAAAGAAAGAGGAAGCAGATCTTTAATGGAACACTAAAAAGAAGATGAAGAAGGAAATAACTGATGAGAGAAGAAAAGAAATCAAGAGGAAGCAGATCTCTAATGGAGAGAAGAAGAAGACCTAAAAAGAGTCATTATTCATTAAATATGTGTTAAAGTATTAAGTAATGTTCTCATTAGTAATTAACTATACATCATATGCCACATATGCAAAAAATGGTTTAAATATAATGTTTTTACCGAATTAAGATGTTTCAATAGGAAAAGTATAAGTTCAGGTGTCAAAGTGAGAAAAAACTACCAAGTTTAGGGGCTTTGTATGTATTATGTTAAATAATAATATATAATAATGATAAAAAGTGCTCATATCCTAGCATAGGCACTTCATACCAGTGTAGATAATGATGCAAGTAAAAAAAATAACTAAAAAAGATAAACTTCACTTCATGTTAATCGACATGATTGTAATATATTTATTTTGACTGTAGGCAATGGAGAAATTACTTTATATATAGATTATCTCAGCCTATGTGTAAGGTGATCGAATGAACTTTTCCAAATTTTTGCAATTGATTATTTTTTTTAGCCATGTTTTAGGAAATATTCAAATTATTTCTTCTAGAATTCTAACAAAATTTATGAACATTCTTTTGAGATTTAGAGAGCACATTGTAATACTATTCCAAAAAGGCATTCCTCACCACTTGTGGAGGTCGTCATCCAGTGGGGATAGATTCTTCTGCCTGAGTTGTCATCTCTGCTAAAATAGTCACACATTATATTGTCAGAGGCTAATAGAAATTTAAAACAAAAAATAACATAAACAAACTAGATTAAAGCACTAATAAATGCATATACAAAAATATGAACAAATAAATAGTTTCTTAATATACTAATAAAACAAAAGCAAAATCAACACATAATAAATATTGCAAGAACAATAATCTCACATACATTTCCAATATAAGTCCAACCTTAAACCCTAAAAGCTAAAAGCACTCAGAATGATATATAATGTACATGCATTAACCGGAGGCAATTAAACACATTATAAGAGAATGGGCAAAATCAAATTATTAGCACAATTCAGTAAAAGAAGTTTGAATGGAAAAAATGATTTGATAACATAAAACTGCCTTTCACTACTCAGTAAATAACTAAATTTTAATCGAATTGCTAAACTTCAGATAAAAGGCTAACACTAATACTAATACTAAGGTTTTGATTTGATTACTTTAGCATCACTTGAAGTAAAAAAAAAAACAATTTTATCAACTACTACCAAAATAAAACCAAAAAGATTAAAACTTTATTAATCAAAAGCCCCAAACACACACATACACACACAAATTATATTGTATTGTATTAATCTGACTTCATAGTTGAGTGAGAGTGATGAGCATGTTATCATAAGAAATTGATTGTGCTTTAGATTTTGAATTTTGGACTCAACACCATGCAATTCATGTAGAACCAGATACAAAGAAGAAAAGAAAAAAAACCGTTTAATGTGAATTATTAGGTTTGTAAGTGTTTTATATTAGTATTTTGAGTGATTTGAGGTATAAAAAAATAAATTTGAGTACTATTATGTTAGTTTTGAGGATATACATAACAGTGTCTTAGTAAGAATATAATAGAATTTTTAATGTAGTTAAATTTTTTTAATATTTTATTTAAAAAATAATATCAATTTTAAAAATTTACGTATCAACTTTTTTTTAAGAATACTGAAATATGAAAAGTTGTAGGGAGTCAGTATTTTATATATAAGTTAGGATCACTACTAGAATGCAACAATTTACCGACGGAAATTAGCGACGGCCAGTTTTCCGTTGCTAATTCCCGACGGATAGTGATTACCGACGGATTTTAGCGATGGATGTAAATCCGTCGCTAATTAGCGACGGATATTAAATCCGTCGGTAATTAGCGACGGCTTATCATCCGTCGCTAATTAGCGACGGATGCTGAATCCGTCGCTAATTTATAATTATTATTTTTTATTATTATTTTAATATTATATATTATTAATATTATATTTAAAATATTATATTTAATTTATTAATTTAATATTATATATATTATATAATTATTAATTTAATTATTAATTTAATATTATAT
>CATIWO010158573.1:0-11962 GCA_949673435.1 Macaranga tanarius | reverse complement strand
CAAGACTTCGTTGGCAAGCTATAGTTCATTTTCTTCATAATTATGTGTTAAGAAAAACATTTTTACCATTCAAGTCTCACATTTGCTAAATTTAACATACAATTATCTGTAAATTTGTTCAGAAATATTTTTCATATTCTTCTGTGCTTGATAAATAAATGAAAGTATTTTCAATAAAGATAATCATAATTGATTCAAATTCTATCGAAGAGTCTTGTTCATTGATGACATAGCCGCATCTGGTGTACCAATCAATCGACATAATAAAAAATTCATACCATCCATTTCCAGTTTTGCATACTATATTTGGAAATAAAATATTCTATCATTCGAAGTTGCCGATATCCCAGTCCCAAGTCTATCTTCAAAAATATTATAGCATCTCTTAATTAATCAAGCAACCCTTTATTTCTCAATTACGAATAATTATTCTTCATTAAAATACTGTTCAATTGCCTGTAATTATTACCTAACCTCATACTACCATTCTTTTCTTTTATAGGCTGAATTGATGCCCCTCATGATGAATTATTCAATCTAACAATTTGCCTTTTCAATTCTTCTAGTTCCATTGATGTGTACAAAGTAATCAATATTAATACATCTTTTAAAATAATTTTATTTCAAATCTGCTCTTCGGTGCAAAAGTAATTTCAATATTTCATCTAAAAACATATTAGGAAATTCTCTGATTATAATCCATTACCCTGAACTAATCTTCATCGATTCCTTAATATTGGCTAAATAAGTTTTATGCCCGTCTCAGACTATATGAAAAACAATCATAGTTGAAATCAAATCAACATGCACAGTCTCTCTTTTACTCACTATTTCTATCTTTCTCTGTCTTAAAATATCCATATCTACCTTCTCTATATACTAAGTTACAATGATATAATAGTTTTATATCTAATCTACTCTTGAAATAATACTAATCTTCTTCCTAATTCAATGACTATTGAAGTCTGCATATCAATCATATTGTTTTACTATTTTGAAATAAAATTCCATCATTAAGTTCACTATCACAACATTCCAACAGGCATAGAAGAATATATATATATATATATATATATATACATACCTTGTTTTAATAATTCCATTATGCCATGTATATGTAATGCAAACTCATATAAACAATCATGTGAATTCAGAGTTTGGATCTTTCATCACAAATATATCATGAACAAGTAACATAAATGTACCCGTATTTTTATTTGATGTGCAAAAGCTTCTAACTGAGTGATAACATGTGCTCTTTCTTGATTCTGAGGTCAATTATCAGGTTTAGCTTATGTCAAAGTATCAGCTCCCTTTTTCTTACTATTTCAGCCTCTACCCAAACTAATGCTGACTTGAGAAATTTTCTTTCTTGTACCACTTTGTTCAATTAGCTGAAATCTTTCAACAGTTTTCTTCAATGGACAATCTTTAAAGAAATGCTCGGCTTACTACAATAGTAGCATATTTTAAGTCCGGAACTCAATATTTTCCTTAATAGATTCTACCACAACTGTTATATATTGAAGTTGATGCACTACTCACAATTTATTGGTGCCTTTTCAATTATTAAGTCTTCTAAATTTGCTGCTATATGTTTTTCCCATTGATTGACTAAACTAACTTACTTCACACCTTCCAAAATCACTTTGCTGAGAATCAGAACCTTTGAAGAATGGACTACCACTGATTTGAATTGAAATAGCAAGCCCACTAGTAATTTCCTTTTTTTTAGCTTCTAGAGCTTCCTCTTCCTTTATAGATTCTTCATTGCACAATGCAATTACCACTTAATTTTTGTAAATTAGTGGTTTGATTATCATTCTCTCTCTCTCCAATATCTAAATTCAATCCTTTCTCAAGTCTTCTTTGATTTGACTTATCAGTTGTTACCTTTTCAGAAACATACTTCGATAATCTTTCAAATTGCGCCTTATAATTGGCCACAGATGAATCATTTTTCCTCAACTCTAAGAATTCAATTTTCTTTCTGTCTACATATGCGTCTGAAATATATCTCTCGGTAAATATTTTAAAAGAAAAGTCTATCCAAATCATGGTCATTAGTATATTATCACTTTTTGATGTTGTCTTCCACCCGCCTAGAAAATCTGACTCAAACAGTGACATTACATAACTAATTCTCTTTGTATTAATACAATCAATTTAATCCAAAATTCTTTCTATATTCTGTAACCATCCTTTACTATAGTAGAATCTCTAAGACCATGAAAATCTTTGTACCTTACTCTCTTATATTTTCGTAGTGCTCATCAACAGTGCTATCTACTTACTTTTAACTCATTGATCTCATCATTTAATCAAATCTCAAAATATAAGAGTATACAACTTATGGAGGGGTTATAAATGAAAATTTATTCAAGCTCATATAATGCATGCATATGTATTTATCTATAAATTAACTCTAGTGATATATTTGGGCCAGTGCGAAGTGCATTATATACTTTATCCCGACTCATTTCAACCCATATCAACTATATTAAACTCCTGATTCATGCATGACATACCATGAATGCAACATATTCTCATGCCCAAGGGAATCTAATCCCTACCCTGATACCACTAAATGTAACACTCCCGAAGTACACTTTAACATATGGCATAATCAAAATTTTCCGCAAATAGAACACACGTTTCACTAATAACATGAAAGTTTATAGCATTACATATTAAGATATTTGAGTATAAACATTAAGCATGAATGATAGCAAAGTTCTAGTTATACATGCACCGAACTTGTCACTGGCCCACCTGGTATCTCTATTGCATGCAGACATCGACTCAACTATCGCTTATCCTAAAAAAGAAAATAATTGCAAAGGAATGAGCTTGTAACTCAATAAGTAATAACTAATATAATTACACAAGACTTCTCAAGAACTAATTAACAAGAATTAATTAAAATAACTAAAATATGGACTACACGGGCATGTCTCTCCCCGTGTAGTCTTATAATCAAAAGCCTTAATTGAGACATAGCCTGGAATACGGCCATGTTTCTGTCTCAGCACCCACTGGTGAGCGCCAATGTCTGCTCGCAGATATTCACTCTGGTGAGTGCTAGACACTGGTGAGTGCTAAACACTGGCGAGTGCTAGTGTTTGCTCGCAACTGAAAATACCAAGTTAAGCATGCCCGTATCTTAACACATGACCTGAGACTCACCCGTGTCTTAAACTGTGTCTTCATCCTAATAGCACAATTCATAATATTCTTAGTAGCACTTAACCATTTCCATAATTCAATATTATAAATAGAAAGCTAACATTTATAGACATACATGTATGTGTATATATATATCAACACACATCCATAACCAACATGTTCACATCTTAATATTTTATTTAAAATCTGTATTCATCTCAACAATAGGAGATAGCATCTCATAATGATTCACATAAATGCAAGAATTCACACATTCACATTTCAATCTCATTATTTGGTATCCGGCCAAAACCAACATTATACGATTAACTCACATGTAGCCAAATTTAGGCTTATTCCTCATAAATTCACATTTTAACACAAGTGGCCACATTCTGAGACTATCTGCCCGACTCAGTCCCAAATCTCACAATCACACATTAATCTTGGATAGCTATTTGCCTGGCTCAGCTTTCCCATTTCTCACAATTAATTTTTTTACATGTGGCCACTTCTAAGACTATCCGCTCGGCTTAGTCTCAGATTTCACAATTAGTGGAGGCTATCCGCCCGACTCAGCCCTACTATCACACGAATACCTCACATTACCTCACCATTATTCAATTTTCACATAAACATACACAATTCACATTTCTCAATAGTCATGCCTCACTTCCCACCACATTCAATCAATTCATTCAATCACAATTCATAATTCACAATACATCTCAATTCTTATTTCATTATATTCCTCATACATAAAATTCACATATAATTAGTTTCCATCAATCCTCACATTTCCAATATACACATAATATTACCATACACCAAATAATATAAGTTTCATTTCACATCATGTGCTTGCCTCATTCATTTATATGGTTCATAGTACATATATAATTACAATTCTCAACACCAAAACATCTCATGCTTATCATAGACATTCACATTCATAATGCATATATTAACCTCACATGGTATTTAATTAGTAATCCACTTGTAGCATACCCATACCATCATCAACATTTCATAACACAACCTATAGATCATAACTCATTCATTGTATACAAGGCTTTATTATAAGAATATCTCATTTCTTCATTCATACACCACAAGGATAGCATTCATATTAAATTCAAAGATCACTTCCCTTTTTCACTATAATTTTATATCAATCATACATATATACTATTATTAGTAATACATAAGCATTGCCAAGATCACAATACATCCAAATTAATCTTCACTCCATGTATATTTTTCACATATAATGTTCAATCTTTATACAAATATTTCACCTTCACATCAATATAATATTTCATTAATAATTCTAAAGGGCACAACTTATTTAATCCAATATGTATGAAGAATTACATAGTTTATTCAATTAACCAAGATAATACCTATATATCATTATAACTTTAGTACATAAGAAAAACCAATTATATATTATATTAGTAACTACTTACTAAAAGTACTTTCCAACTTTAAATAAGAAGAGTTTCCCTAGTTGGTTGTCTTCTCCTTGCCTCATGTAGCTCCTACATATATCCACATATCATACACACATTCAACACATTACATATGCACTTAAACTTGTATAATTTGTCACCTATAATTTGATATGCTCAAATATCATGTACACAAACCCTATGATCATGATTTTAGTACAGGAGCTAGTATTAATGTCTACTTTCATTTGCAATTAGAATTACCCAATTTGGACATGTATAGAATTAATTATAAATTTTTGAACAATAACAGGTCATACAGGGAATCAGAGTGAGCAACAAAATTTCCGTTTCTGATAGACCATCCTAACAATATATTCAGTTAAAGCTCAAAATATAAAAGTTGTAGAGGACTCTTAGAAGTGTCCAGATCATCCAACCTTACTGAAATTCGAGCTCCACAGCTTAAGTTATGATAAAAACCCTAGGACATATGAAAGAGGAAAACAGAGCACAAATTTTGAATAATCAAAACTTAACTTCAATTAACAAAAATACATGCATAGCTTACCAATTGGTGTTCCAATTACTCATAGACCTCCTAGAGCTTCCCAACATTATTGCTTGATAATAAGTGTAAGATCAAAATCTCTCAAAACCTCTCAAAAATTCACTCTTCTTCTCTTCCTTCTCCAATTTCTCTACAACTCTACATATATACACACCCACACACACATGCAACAAATCACAAGCTTCCATTTGCCCCCCATAGGTGTCCCCTTAATCATGCTTTGAATTAATTAAAGAATAAAATATCTAGATGATCATGGACAATTATCACCACATTATACTTATACCCCTTTAATGAAATGGAAATAATATATGTTACCTCTTAAACTTTTAATTGTGACAATCTAATCCTATTTTCATTATAAATAGGTCCCTCTCCATAAAGTATAAACATACCCAAACCTAAATTAAGTCCACTATTCTTCTATATAAAATGCAATGTATAAGAAAGAAATATGTATTCTAGAATGCGAGTGTTACATAGTGTGCATCATTTACTTTTCAAAGTAAAAGATAGTTTGAAAGTTTAATACTTAAGGTTAGTAACAAATGCTAATAATATCAAATCTCAATCAACTGAAATGTCATAAGATTGAAGATTATACATTCGCTCATTTTCAAAGTATGAGAACATCCGATAAAATTCTAAGTCTCTGACATAGAGACAAAATTCTTGCTAGATGATAAATCGAACCAATAAAATATCAAATTAAGTAAATGAGATATAATCCAAAATAAAAGGTACATTCTAAATGTAAATGGAACTGAAATTCTCTACGATTGAGAATGTGATATTATAATATCAAGTAAATGAATACGTATATATATATATATAAACACACACACACACACATGAGTGTAGTCGAGAGTGTGTTGTCCAACCTAACGTTAACTATCTTTGGGACAATGCATGAATTCAGTAGTGCCTTTGGGGTGAATCTATATGGTTAAAATGTATGCATACAGATTTATTGAGAAATGATATTATGATATACAGTCAGTGTGGACTGTATGAGACTCTTAAGTTGAGATACTAAGAATTGTGATATGTAAATCTACAGTGATATATCAAAGTGATACAATGATATGGTGAGATGGTATATTATACAAGAAATATATATATGAACATGGAACGAGCTCGTAAGTTTAGAAAAGTATAATATACAACACAAAGAATGTGATGAACAAAATATTGAAAACAAGAATTTGAAAGAGAAATTATGTTATCGTACAACGAACATTTGTACGTTAAGAACATGAATGTTGAACTCAATAATATTATGTTAATCATAATAAAAATGAAATGAAATTAAGTGCATTTAATCTTGAAACTCGGAAATCACTTGAATATTAATATTTTATTTTAAATTTTATTTATTTATTATTGTTTCAATTATTAGATCGTTGGTTATGAGATCCTTCATAGTTGATTTTTATTGTTATTTTTGTCCACTCACTAGATAATTTTCTCATGAAATTGCTCACATTCTTTCTTTATTTTTTTAAATTTTTAGTATAGGTGTATAGTATATATTTAGTTAGCATATGAGAGATGGTTGTGCAGTGGACCATGATGATGAGGCAGAGACTCTGGTGAAGTACACTATTTGTCATGATGTAGATGTTGAGTTGACTTTTTAAGTTACTGTTGAGCCTATAGGAGCTCCAGTTCATCTGTCTTCTATTAGGGAAAAGCATCTAGACAGTATATATACCATTTTCAAAGTCTTCTATGAGACAACCGTCGATGTACAGGTCACTTTAACCTAGGTGTGATGTTGGGGAGCATGCAGCTACTTTTTGGTCTTTTTGCTATGATGTCAGACTACACCCTCAGAGCTATGTTGTTATTTTTGGGTTAGAGTTGGGTGTTTGATTGTTGAGGCTTAGGCTATGGTGGTGTAGGTCTTTGGATGCTCACCCTTAGTCGGTTGGAGATCCGACCTAGACAGAGATTTATCAGAACATATCATGTTATATTATTTTGTATCAAATTGTATGATAACCAATACTCTTATTGTATTTATATATATTTAGCGAACATTATATGGTGACAGGACACTGATGTACTTATATTTATGTAAACATATGTTATGTCATAATATCATTTATCAATTGCCATCAAATTATTATCTTAGAAATATAGTGTTTATGGTTTGTTGAATCTGACAAGTTTAGGCTGCCATTTGCTAGAAATGTCATTTTATATTATATGTTACGAAGAGATTCTTCTTTATAGTATTAGGTAATACCTCTTTCTATCGTTGCCAAATGACAGATGGATAATTTTGATGGGGTTACGATGGAAAAGGGGTGTTACAACTTTGGCACCATGAGACACGTTAGGCATTCCACTTTTACTTTCGAACCTTAAACCAATCATATCGGTAATTCATATAACATATGGTAGACATGCATAGTAGGTAGAATGTTGAAGTTAGAAAGGGAGAAGAAATCAGTATGACATCATTCTCATTTCTTTTATTTCTATAATTTTTATGTGTGCTCATTCAAACAAATTGAGAGATCTTTCGTTCTCTGGTTCTCTATTAGAGCGATCTGATCTATGGCCAAGATCGTGGAATAAATACAAAAATAATGTTTGAATTTTTAATTTTTTACTATTCCAGTACAATTAAGCATCTACAATTTAACTAAAATAAAAATAAAAATAAAAATACTTATTATAATTAAAAATAAAAAATAAAAAAAATTAATAGATAAATTTAGTTTAACTAAAATCATAAAATAAAAAATTAAATTCAACCACTATAATTAATAAAATAATATTTAATTTTTTAGTTTTGCTTGGTAAATATAAATACTTTTTTCTAATAATTTTTTTTTTGTAAAATAATTAGAATAAAGACGAAAATAAAGTGTAATAATATAAAAGGAAAGCTTTTAAGTTAATTTATTATTTTAAATTTTCTATATGAGTACTTTTAATCTGTAAAATATGCTAAAGATATTATTTTAAAAAAGTTTTTACCGATATGTATAGACACTTGATTATATAAAAAAAATTAAAAAACTAAAATAGTAAAAATTAAAAAATTCAGACACTATTTTTTATTTTTTTTCTATGTATTTTCTTCTATATTTATTTGCTTTTTGTTTTTTTTGAATCCAAGATGAGTTTTTTTGTGCATTGCTTTATATGAAATTAAGATTTGTTTGCTTAAAAAAAAGTAATAAACAAAACTTTAAATGAGTATATATACAGGTGCCAAAAATTAACTTTTTTAAATTTTACAAACTTTGAAATTTGACAAAATTAACTCAATTTGACAAATTATTTGTAATTTTACCATAATTACAATTTGGTTAAAATAAGAAAGATAAAATACGTACCTTACATCTAAGGTGAAGTAACAATAAAATATGAGTTTTACATTCATATCATGTAAATATTAATTGTAATAAATAGTTATACCTCAACCTAATTTTTTAAGAAATATATAAAATAGGAATTAATTTTTATTTAATTTATAAAAACTATATTGATCTCCTTGTTTATTTAGTTTTAAGCCTTCATATGAATGTGAGACTATAATAATAGATATTAGTTAATTCACTTCAAATATCATGTGTGTATTTTATTTTTAAATTTATGATCAAATCACAATTGTGTTAAAATTACCAACAATATGTTAAATTGTGCTAAAACTGCAAATAATATGTCAAAGTATTTATATGAATTTAAAAATTATAAAAAACAATTTATGCAACCATTAGAAAAATGACCAATACATTTAATATAAAGTGAATGTTACTTATATTTAACTTATAAGTAAATATTTGTCGTGTTTAATATGTTAAACTAAAATTGAATTGTCAATTTTAATTCGGTTTAAATTTTGATATGTAAATTATATGAATTTTAATTGAAATATGTTCTTACGATTTAATTATATTTAGAACCGTTCAACACAATTTTAATTCTAATTCACTAATTGTCAGTTCGGTTTTGATCCCATTTGTAGTTCCAATTTGAACTGACGTTATGTTTATGTGCAGAGGTGTGAAAATGGGTAATGACTCGTGAACACGATCGTCTAATACACGTAAAATTAGCGAATTAGGGTTGTGGTTAAACAGATTCGTGTTAAAAACGTATCGATCTGTTTATAATACGGTTTAAATGAGATCGTGTCGTGGGTTGACACGTAAATCTGTTACAACCTGTTTAATTATATGTATCGTGTTATATTGTATCAATCTGACGCGACCCATTTATTTATATATATTTTTTATGTTTATTTTAAAATAATATATGAATTTTACTAAGTTTTATGAAAATTATAGTAATTATTGACATAGTTATATTATGCAAGTTGTTGGATTATGGATATTATTGTAGGTGTTTTGTGAAAAATGATTTTTTTATATGTGATGAATGCTATATAGGTTAAATAGATCATGTCGAATTTTATGATATGCACAATCTATTTAAATAAATGGGTTACATGTATTGTATTCGTGTAATACGTTTAATTTTTATGTCGTATTAGAGTTGAAATATTTGGCATGATTAATAAATGGATAGTGTTCGTGTTAATCCTAATCATATCACTTGAGTGGATCAACCCGACACAAACACAATTCACCAACCCGTTTTGACACCTTATGTGCAGTCAATTCCCCACATTATGGTTTGTTGTATGATCGTGGAAGTTTCGAAATATCAGTTTTTGGGGTTAAGAATTTGTCTTGGAATTCAAGCTTTTCTTGAGTTTTGTGTTTTTATTTCTAAATTCCAGTCATATTTTTAACAAGCAAATTCTAGTCTAAAAAAGTAAATATTACTCACTATATCACATCAAAATGAAAACTTGATATTTTAAATTATTTCTGTCAACATAAGTTGAGAAAATTTTTCTACACAATTGCGGAATTCCCCATTAGAGCAATCTAATGAACGGCCAAGGTCGTGGGCTCTTTCTTTTTTTTTTTCATATTTAGAATAAGAGTCTATTTACACTAAGTTTTTCGACAAAGTTCAAATTACTTTTTTTTCATCAATTTAAATTTTGAATTTTGCAATAAAAATTAAATTAATCCTAAAAATTTTATTTATACTTTTATTTTTTATATGTAAATAAATATCACAACACAAATTATAAAAAATTCCCTACTATTTTAGTTATTTTTTAAATTAGTTCATATTTTAGTAAAAATTTTAAATTTTTATTTGTTAAAGTTGCATTTATAATTTTTATATAAAATTAAATTATAATTAATAAAAATAAGCATTTATTCTAATTAATTAAATTAGCTATAATTGGCAGTGGGTAGTTAATCAATTTTTGGTTTGTTAAAATTCTCTTTGACAATTGTAAAGAAATACGTGCAAACTATACTTTCTTAATTTATAATACTTCTTGATTTTTTTATTGTTTTCGTTGGCTGCCATCAGTAATACTCATAGTAGTCATTTCTTTTTACTTTCTATTATATTATATTTTATATATATATATATATATATATATATATATATATATTTTGTTGGAATTTGGATTCGGGTTGTCCATGACGGGTTGATCCGACCCAATTTATTAATAAAATAAAACAAAAGAGATAACTGCCAAGGGGCAGTTGCTCCAAAGTTATAGGAGAAGTTGCTCATGTAATACGTTATTTAAGAATAACGTAAACAAATGAAGAAAAGAGATAGAGAAAATAGAAAAACACAGAGAAGAAGAAAGCTCTCTATAAAAACTCTCCTATAAATCAATAGATTAAGCTAGAGTAAATACGGTTGTGGTAATAAAGTGTTTTTCCCCTTTTTGGTGTGATTAACACTTGATCTAGTGTTAGAATTTTAATCAACTTTGTAGAATCATCAAGAGGTAAGTGATCTGAACTTGTTTTTATTTATAATTCCGCATTATTACATTGTTATCAGAGCATTATTGATGATTCCTATGAGTTTTTATTGATTAAATTCGTTTTTGGAGGATAATATTGTTGAATTTATATTTTTGATATATGGTTGGGATAATAATTTTGTGCCCATTTTCGGACTTGGATACTATGTTTGATGCCATGATTTTTTACACGTTTTTAAAGTACGTAATGCAAACTTTAAAATAATGTATACAACATTAAATTTGGTTAAGTGTAGAGTGAGATATGGTTCATCAGAGTTGCCTACTTGCAAAGTCGAATTCTATAATTTTTCAAACTTAGAAAAATTCTAAGGCTGAAGATGACCCTTTAATCACTTTCCAGAATAAGAGTTGGAATTTCAAACACATACTTATATGTGTCTAAATTAAAGTCTAATTGCACCATTGAACTCAGAACAGTCAACATAAAGGGGGTAAAAAAAATTTCAGAGATGGAATCAATCTCCACAGTGGCGCGTGACATGCACATGCATTGACGTCGTGTGGAAGAACGTGCAGAAGACTGAGGCAGCGGTTTTCGATGTCGCCACCACCACTAGACTCCATATTTTTTGTAGAATTTTTCTATATATTAAAATAATTTTTCGATAATTAAAGTATTTATTTTCTAATTTTATTTTTGAGTAAAAGAAAATTCAAAATAAAATTATTTTGATTAAGAAAAATTCTGAATTAATATTAGAAAAATACTAATATTTATTTAGAATTTTTATATATATTAATATAATTTTTTTGATAATTAAATTATTTCTTTTCTAATTTTATTTTTGAGTAAAAGCAATACATATATATATATAACCAGTAAATCCATCGATATATAAAAACATAATTTTAAAATTTATCCAGAATATATGACTTCAATTT
>CATIWO010158536.1:0-13099 GCA_949673435.1 Macaranga tanarius | reverse complement strand
GGAATATCCTAATCTGACGAACGAGAGTTGCTTTTTAGGATTTGTTTGGTATAATGTCACTTATGAATTTCTCTTATCTCTGCAATACATCGAGAGAGCTTGTAAGACTTTAAGAGGGATTACTTCTATTTGACAATGAGAGTTGCAATTAGGAATTTTACTTTAATCTGACAAACGAGAGTTGCTTTTAAAGATTATATGCACTAATTTCCAATCATTAAGTTTAAGTTTAATTAATTTACACATCTTTATTGAATGTCATTGTAATTCTTCTGTTATTCTAATAAGAACTTATAGTAATTGTAGTTTTAGTATTAAAGTAGTTATTTTGATTATAATTTATTGTTTTGATTACTTTTGTGATTTTATTTGCCTATCCATCTTAATTCTTATTCAATTAATATAATATGTATCCCGAATTCCTTGTGGATCGACACCCTACTTGCTCTATACTAAGTTCTTAGAGACTAGGGTATTATAATTTGACCCGCATCAAGAGTGAGGACAGTCGTGAGCCCTCTTAATTAGGTTATTTCAAAGAGTTGGCTGTAAATTGCTGAGTTGTTATAAAATATGGCATTGCATTTATAGAATTAGATTAATAAGCAGATAAACTTTTGTTGCATGTACAGATAACTGATGCAGTCTCATAAGTTGCGACTCCCACAATATATATAGGAAACTAGTGTTATATGGTATCCGATAGGTTCATTTTCTATCTCTCTTCTTTTATTATTTTAAATAAGGCAAGTAATTTTCATAGTTATGCAAACACAGAAGAAGGTTTTGTGGTCCTGAGATTCTTCAAATCCCATGAGAACTAAAGAGAAATTGTCTGTTTAATTTGCAGTGTATCTAAAATATCTGAAATTGTTTGTTTTATTTAAATTCTCTTTCTTTATTTTTTTAAAAAAAAAAATCAATTTGGGTAATTTTGCTTTTGACAGATTTCAATTTATTTTATATAAAATTTGGGTATAATACTTTATTATTTTTATTCTTTGCAGATCCAAACAATTTGAGAACTCTCAAGCTACCTTTCAATATTTGGTTTAACACCCAGGAGCTCCTTTACTTCTGCCATTTAAAGATGTGCTTTTAAATTGCAAAATCTGAATCCAACTGAACAAAAACTGTAACTTCTCTTCCTCCTTCTTTAGGTGAGTTTTTCAAATTCTTTTGAATGTAGCAACACTTCTTTGGTTCTTTGAACTATGTTTGTCTGCAATTTACTTTGTTTTTGTGTCTTTATAGTCCCAAACATGGCTCTTGTGTTGAATTTGTTTGCAATTTTATCCTTTTATTGCATATTTTAGTAATGGAGATGGTTTAAGATTATTTAAACCGAAAACTTTACCACTTTAATTAGTTAATTAGTGTGATTATATTTTTTAGATGTAATGAAGACATTTAATATATATTGAAGAGTGTGGCCTTATTGCTTAGTTTTCAGCAAGAGAATGAGTAACACTTGGCCAACTATATCTATATTTTTGAAATAGATTGAAATAGATTGCAACTATCCATATCAGCTGCTCTTTGTTGTGAAATAGAGTCACAACAAAAATCTTTAGCCTGCATTTTTTTTACTTATTTTTGGAGCTTAGATTGATTACCTTAGCCTGCATTTTTTTTGCAGCTAACTGCTTCACGATTGCCTGTTAGTATTGATCCTTCTTCCTGTCTATTGCTTCTGCTGCTCATTTATCTCCTCTGTCTATTTTTTGTAAGTGAACTCTTTTGTCACATAAATTTTTAGGTGCCAATCTTTCATCTTTTTCCTTGATGATGCTAGTTCTATGGTTATGCTTTTTTAGTTAGTTTTGTTGGTTAGCAGCTTGTTTAATTAATTCTTGCTATAGTAAATTAATGATTATCATTAGTTCACTACGATGTTTATATTTCTCTCTACGGGAATGTCATTGATTTGCATGCTTTTATATAAATTTGATTGCCCTTATTGTTATAGTTATTGATTTTGAGTACCCTTTTAAAATATAAAGAAATTAGGCATGCATTGATTCTTTATGTCTATAATCTGTGTATTCTTGCTTAATTTTTTGTTGTGATTTCATTTGTTTGTGTTGAATAGTGATGGATCTGATTTGCTATTACTGAAATTCAGTTTCAAATGCTTTTTTTAATTTGGTGTATGAGCTGGTCTAAATCTTCAGATGTTCTGATTTGCTTCTGTCTTAATATACATTGTGTGGATGTAGTTTTCTTGTTTGTTAATATGAAAAACATTCATGGAAATGTGATGGAAAATTTTTTTGGATATGCTGGCTATTTAGCTTTCCTACTTCATGTTTATCGGTTTATTGAGAGGCCATTGACAGATTCTAATACTAGGAGATATATTGTTCGACAAGAGTTAATGTGGCAAGTGGAAAATAATCCGAATGCTAAGCATATCTTATGTATGGGACCGGATGCATTTAAAATATTAGTGAACATCCTAAAACAAAAAAATCTACTTAGGGATACTCATAATAGTTCTATGGAGGAACAACTTACAAAGTTTCTTCATATTTTAGCTCAATGATGTCAAGAATCACACCGTGAACTTTTTCTTTCGTCGAAGTGGGGAAACTATAATTCGTCATTTTCTGGGGAAACTATAATTCGTCATTTTCACTAAGTTCTGAGGGTAGTCATATAATTAGAAAATATGTTCTTAGTGCAACCAGATGGCTCAATAATTCCTCCAGAGATATTAAATAATGAAGGGTGATTTTATCCTTATTTTCAGGTAAATATATAATTTAGGTTTGTAAAGTCTTAAAAGTAATTTAGTTTTGATAACCAATTACAATGTCAATATTTTAATGGATTTTAGTTTTTGAATAGAATTGTATTGGTGATGTTGATGGTACACATTCGAGTTAAAGTTCCTACAAGTGATGTACCAAGATATAGAGGGAGGAAAGGAATACTGACATTGAATATTTTAGTTGCATGCACATTTAACTTGAAATTTACCTATGTTTTACCTGGTTGGAAAGGGTCCGCTTCTGACTCAAGGATTCTTGAAACTACTTTAACTAGGAAGATAATTTAAAACTTCCTCAAGGTAATTCTAGTAACATATAGTAGTATTTTTCATTATCATCTTTAATTGGTTGATAAACCAAATTTATAATTTGTATATACGTAAGTTTTTTCTAGTTAATACTGGTTATCCTTTGAGAGATGGATTCATTACTCCATTATATCATTTAAAGGAGTTTTTCTCATCATCCTCTTGAGAATCCAAAAGAATTTTTTAATCTTCGGCATGCTTCTTTGCACAATGCAATCGAAAGGGCTTTTGGAGTCTTAAAAAAGAGATTTTCTATTACAGCCAGTGGCACGGAGGCAAACTATGATGTTGATACAATTTCTAATGTCGTTCTTACTTGTTGCATTTTACACAACTTTCTCATGATGCATGATCCAAATGAAAATCTTTTACATGAAGTTGATGATGATATTATGCAAAAAGACAATGAAATAAATGATATTGGGTGCATTACTAAATATGTAGATGCTAGACAATGAGAGGAAATAAAGAATAATATAGTTATATTGATGTGGCAAGATTATGTATCTAGATCTTAGGATTCTACTATGATATTATCCTACTTTTATGTGTTCTTTTTATTTTATTATGATAATTTTCTATATGTTTTACGAATGTTGTTGACTTTAGTTCTATTTATTATATGTATATGATTATAAATAGATGGAGACATAAATGTTTGATGAAGTTGAAGTTATGAGTAGTTCTTCTAAAAATAAGAAAAAATATTTTCAATGGCCAAAAGAGATGGATAAACTCCTTCTTGATATTTTGAAGGAAGAAAAAGTAAAAAGGAATAAGGATAAGAAGCAATTTCATAAGAAAAGCTTGGGAGAATGTTGTTTCTAAACTTAATTTAGAGTTTCAAAAGAATGGAAAAACAATCGATAAAGGAAAAGCAGTTAATAGGTTAAAGACTACTTAAAAGCTCATGAATTATGCAATTGAACTTTTGGATAAGAAAAGTGGATTTGATTGGAATGATGTCACCAAAAAAATTGAGGCTATGCGAAGTGTTTGGGAAAATATCATATAGGTAACTCCTTGGCCTTTTCATTCTTTAGCTATGTTGGTTAATTTCTGCAAGTTTACGGAGTCCACAAGTAATATAGAGTAAGTAGAGTTGTCGATCCCACGAGGATTGCATAACCTAATCACCACTCATTCCTATCGAATTCTTGTTTAAAGCTACCATTAAAATTTAGTTCCTAAGGAAAAATTATTTAAACTCTAAACTAAAGAAACTAAACTACTAAACTAAATTAACAAGGATAGTGAGAAGGTAGGGGGATTGTTTCACTCAATTCATCTCCAACAATTCAATCAAAGATTCTTTCAATGCAATGCAAATCCCGAGTTTTCTAAAATGGCAATTAGTCTCTCTTGAGCAAAAATCACCTAATTTATCTCTAATAATTAAAAAAAAAAACTTTGAACAACTCTTGTTGATTTAAAGCTTCAATAATTATAGAAAATAAATCATGAAGGATACAAATAAACTTGAACAATCTCTAGTCTCAAATCATTTAACAAGCATTCATAGGTCCATCAAAATCAACATCTCTCAACTATCAATCTCAATCAATATAATCATTTATGAATGGCCAAATCATAAATAATTAAGAAGCACAATGAATACTTTATGCAATTAAATTGAAATATAATGACTGAAATTATCAAATACAAAAGAGTTCAACAAGTTGAGATGTAATTGGTTTGTTAAGAAATAAACTTTAATACTTGAACTAGCTTATAAATTCATCGTGCTAATCACTCATGCAATTTATATCTTTAGTGTTATTTAGACTCTCTCGAGCTCTAACTAACTAACGTGTAATTAATCATCAAAGTCAATATGAATTGCTGTCACCCTCATCATACAACAATTGATATTCATCATAAGTCATAATCTCAATTGCAAAAGAATTAAGCAATTCAATTATCTCTAATATGAATCAATTAATTTTTTATGTTCGTGGTTGTATTAATTTTACCATCTCTCAATGCGCAAAACTAACTAAAATCATGCTATAATTATTCGTCAATAACGAGCAAGCATTAAGCATAATAAACACAAGAGGAATTTTAATTAAAGACTGAAATTAAAAACCAAACCAAGCAAGAGTCATGAATCTCAACAAAAAGAGTTTAGCCTAGCATGACCAAAATCATACCAATCAACAACTCAACAAATAAAAATATATAGTTCTAATACAAAAGGAAAAGTAAAGATAAGGGTTAAGAGAAGAAAACTAACTAAAAGTCTTCAATGGAGTTCATCATCTTCTTCCTCTTCTCCTTCTTCCTTCTCACTTTCTCCCGCCAAGAGTCCACTTTTTTTTTCTTTATATAGCAGCCTTGTCCCTCTTTTCTTCTCTGCAACACACCCAAAATATTTGCAGCAAAAGTCCTCTCCAAAGCTTTTTCTTTCCTACAGCAAATAGCCCCAAAAAATCTCAGCCAAAAGTCTCCTCTCTTTAGCTTTTATTTTCTTCTAGACAACCCATACTCCACTTCTCTTAATGAGCCATCCATTTCCACTCCTTCACGTGGCCAACATAAATAATGTCAACACATGCAATAAATGGGAAATGGCTGTCATTGAAATTTTACACAATTAGCACCCAAATTTGTCTTCCATGTCCCTTTTGTACCTACAATCTATTTATCATGAAAAACCAATCATCAAAGAACCTAAAGCACCTAAATCACCTAAATTACAAACAAATGCACACTAAAATGCAACTTAAGCTAATGATAATTTGTGCACAATTAAATACCCCCACACTTAAATCCTTGCTTGTCCTTAAGCAAGACTTTAAGGACAATTCATTAAAATCAAGAACTACACACATTGGCAACTTTACTTAAGCATACAACATAATCTTTAACTAATACAAAGTTCATATTTAAAAACCAAATTGATAGCTCAAGGTTGAGGATGTATTTGTTACCAAGTGAAAAGCTAACTTGCCAATTTGCATTCATGAACTTACAAGCTAAAACTAAGAAAGATATAATAAGTTGAATAGAGTGCATTCATGGCAATTTCTAAAATTAAGCACAAAATAACTACATTTCGAGTGCATTTTACGCTGCATATCGCTTTTTGGTGAGTTACGCTCCATCTCCCTTTTTGTGAGTGAATTTTACGCTCCATCTCAAAAAAAATTTTATTTTTATTTTTATTTTTATTTATCCCTTTTTTTTATATTGTGCCATAAATTCACTTGTTCTACCTGTATATCTTTTCCAATCTTAACTCACAAAGTTCACTTATACAAAATGCAAGATAGGAATTAAGTTCATTGAAAATATAAAATCCTCTCTCAAGTTATCAATTGAGCTTAAAAGCTAGAACTAAGCATTAGATGAAGATTATAATGCATGATCAAAAAAATAATTCCTATATGAATAGCTCATGGTATAGATGAATTTGATAGAATTCGAATGAAAAAGTTTGACTATACAACTATGCAAATGCAGGAAAATGCAAAGTGAAATATGCATGAAACATGAACTAAATGCACTGCATCCCCCCCCCCCCCCCTCACCCACTTAAATTTCACATTGTCTGCAATGTGAGTATACGCCCATCCACACATGACAAAATAATGTAAATTAAATGCGAAAGGAATGAAAAGAAAATAGGTGATTTAAGACTTTCCCTTTTGTGACTCTAGAGGTGATGGTGTAGGCAAGGGAGTCTTTTGCTTGTAAGCCTTTTTGCTTGTGTCTCCCTATGATGAGAAAAGAAGAACAAAGAAAAAGTGAGGTATAAAATAAGAAAATGAAATTGAAAGAAAAAATAAAGAAATAGAAAAGGGAAAGAAAAGAAAAAGAAAAGAAACAATTTTTTTTAAAATTTTTTTTATTATATATATATCTCACACACAAAAGGCAAGCAACAAAGAAATTTTTTTTTTAATAATAATAAAAAAAAATAGAGGCAGCAGCTGGCATTGGCCAGCTGCCTGGCGAGGCAGAGGCCTTGCGAAGCAGGCAGCCTCACGCCTGGTAGCCAGGTGCTAGCCTGGCTACTAGGCAATATATATTATTTTTTATTTTTTTATTTAAACTTTAAAAACAATAACAATAAAAAATTTGTCCAAATAAGTAAGGAAAAATAGTTATAAAGGTAATATAAATTTTCAAACATAAACACACATATGCACACAAAATTCAAGTATACACACACATATAATTCAACTATACATACACAAAAGTCAAGTACACCTACACACACATAATTCAAATATATTCACACAAAAGTCAAGTATACACACACACACACACACATAATTCAAATACACACACACAACAGTCAAGTATACACACACATAATTCAAATACACACACACACACACACACACATAATTCAAATACACACACACATGCATAATTCAAGTATACAGACATACACATAGAAATTCAACCATTAAAAAGAAAAAAAATTACTTTAATCCAAGATAGACAGAACCACTCATGATGTTAGGCTATTGCAATCCCCGGCAGCGGTGCCAAAAACTTGTTTGTTAATTTCTGCAAGTGCACGGAGTCCACAAGTAATATAGAGTAAGTAGAGTTGTCGATCCCACGAGGATTGCATAACTTAATCACCACTCAGTCCTATCAAATTCTTGTTTAAAGCTACCATTAAAATTTAGTTCCTAAGGAAAAATTATTTAAACTTTAAACTAAAGAAACTAAACTACTAAACTAAATTAACAAGGATAGTGAGAAGTTAGGGGGATTGTTTCACTCAATTCATCTCCAACAATTCAATCAAAGGTTCTTTCAATGCATTACAAATCCTGAGTTTTCTAAAATGGCAATTAGTCTCTCTCGAGCAAAAATCACCTAATTTATCTTTAACAATTAAAAAGAACGTTAAACAACTCTCATTGATTCAAAGCTTCAATAATTGCAGAAAATAAATCATGAAGGACACCCAAATGGAATTAATAAACTTGAACTATCTCTAGTCTCAAATCATTTAACAAGAATTCATAGGTCCATCAAGATCAACATCTCTCGACTATCAATCTCAATCAATATAATCATTTATGAATGGCCAAATCATAAATAATTAAGAAGCATAAATGAATACTTTATATAATTAAATTGAAATATAATGACTGAAATTATCAAATACAAAGAGTTTTACAAGTTGAGATGTAATTGGTTTGTTAAGGAACAATCTTCAATTCTTTGGACTAGCTTATAAATTCATCATGCTAATCACTCATGCAATTTATATATTTAGTGTTAATTAGACTCTCTCGAGATCTAACTGACTAACTTGTAATTAATCATCAAATTCAATATGAATTGTTGTCACCCTCATCATACAACAATTGATATTCATCATAAGTCATAATCTCAATTGCAAAAGAATTAATCAATTCAATTATCTCTAATATGAATCAATTAATTTTTTGCATTCATGGTTCTATTAATTTTACCATCTTTCAATTCGCAAAACTAACTAAAATCATGCTATAATTATTCGTCAATAACGAGCAAGCATTAAGCATAATGAATATAGGAGGAATTTTAATTAAAGACTAAAATTAAAAACCAAGCCAAGCAAGAGTCATGAATTCCAACAAAAAGAGTTTAGCCTAGAATGACCAAAATTATACCAATCAATAACTCAACAAATAAAAATATATAGTTCTAATATAAAAGGAAAAGTAAAAATAAGAGTTAAGAGAAGAAAACTAGTTAGAAGTCTTCAATAGAGTTCATCATTTTTTTTCTCTTCTCCTTCTTCCTTCTTCCTTCTTACTTTCGGCAGTAGCCATTTCCATGGACAACAGCTCTTTCTTATATGCAACAGCTCCCATAGAGCAGCTGCTCCTTCTCCTCTATAACAGCCCCACAAAAACTCCCACCAATAGTCCTTTTTTTTCTTTATGTAGCAATTTTGTCCCTCTTTTCTTCTCTGCAACACACCCAAAAAATCTGCAGCAAAAGTCCTCTTCAAATCTTTTTCTTTCCTGCAGCAAACAGCCCCTAAAAATCTCAGCTAAAAGTCTCCTCTCTTTAGCTTTTATTTTCTTCTAGATAGCCCATACTCCACTTCTCTTAATGAGCCATCCATTTCCACTCCTTCACGTGGCCAACATAGATAATGTCGACACATGCAATAAATAGAAAATGCTTGTCATTGAATTTTTACACAATTAGAACTTAAATTTGTCTTCCATGTCCTTTTTGTACCTACAATCCATTTATCATGAAAAATCTATCATCAAAGCACCTAAATCACCTAAATTACAAATAAATGCACACTAAAATGTAACCTAAGCTAATGACAATTTGTGCACAATCAAGCTATGTATTATATGAAAATACTTTGTAATTGTGCTTGTTTAAGGTGATTTGAAAAAACTTAATTCTATTTTTTCTAATTTGTTAGATGTTGGATTTTATGAATTAGGCTACTTGAGATAAGGTTTTTCTTACAATATTATTATTTCTTTTAAATTCTATATAATTGCACATTTTGATCAGCTTTTCTTTCGAACTTCAAATGGTTTTGGCTATATTTGGTCTGCTGTGCCTTGTGGTGGGGTGGTTTTTGATGGATACTGTGCCTTATGATTTTTGGTATCTTTTCTGCTTATCAGTCTCAGTTCTGCTTATTAGATTTAGTGTTTATTACAGATTGGCTAATTTTAGAGCCTGATGTGCTAGTTAGTTAGTACAATATTTATGAATTGTACTGGTTAGTTAGTACTATTTACATATAGCATTTTATACACTTGAGCCTTTTCTGATGTTCCTCTTTTGAAAATTAATAGACTATTGCAAAATGTAACAGTATATAACAGTAAATAAGAGTTAATATTCAAGTTTCTTTCTTTCTTTTGAACCAAAAATAAGCCCTCAAATTGCAATTTATTTCATTTACTTTATGAATGCAATTAAGATCAGTAAATAAATTATACACTTTAAAAATTACTAAAGAATTGTGCTTGTTTAAAGAATTCCATTTTAATCCCTGGGGCTGCTTCATTTTGCTATATTTATACAATATGTTTATGATGGTAGTTATTATTAGGAGGCATTTTCATGTCTTTAAATTAACCCATCTTATTATTCAAATCTTGCATAGCTTTAATATGCTGTTATTATTGTAGCAATTACTGCATCTGTTGCAATTGCTGCTATTGTTACCTTATTTGTATACTGCTGTAACCATTTCTTTCTATTTCAAATAATTCACTCATTATTGATTACAGGTTAAGAGTGAATATTGTTTAGTGCGGGATAAAGAACTTTATTTTTTGGAAGATGCCCGTTAGTTATTTGAAAAGGATAGAGCAAATGGAAATGCAGCTCCGGAGGAAAAAAATCATATGTGGCAAGCAGAACGGAATTTACATAATGAGGACATGGATGAGATATAAATGAATGATGATGTCCTTCTAGATACACAAGATCTTTTGACTCGATCTGTCCCGTAATCACTATCACATGATAGTTTTTCATCAACTTTAAGGCCATCAAAACTACCTTCTAAAGGAGGTAAAAAAAAAAAAAGAAGAATCACTTCTGATATAATTGCTGATGAGCTTATGGAAGTAACTTCTTCAATGAAAGAAATTGCACATGCCATCTTAACTACTAACCAACGTATATACACTGCGAGTGAAATTACAATAGAGTTAAAAAAATTAGGATTGGAGAAGTGGGAGTTGATGGATGCCCTTGACTTTTTAAAGGATAATGAGCATTTGGTTGAAAGGTTCTTTGCATGTGATGATGATGTATTAAGCTTGATTGGTTGAAAAGGAAAATGCAGATAAATACCTAGTTTCTTAGTATTTGCTATACTTGTGATGTAGTAGTGTGTGTTACTAATACAAATATATTTACTTTATTTGTGATGATGCAGTGTGTGTTGAGTATATATGTGCACTTCCCTTTGCTTAGGGTGTCAATGAACTTTGGTTTAATTCAGTTTTATTTTGGTTTGTATGCTACAGAGGACTATTTTATACTGGGTGCTTTTTTTTTGGGGTTTAATCCAGTTCTTGTTATTTATGTTGCTGTTGTTTTATGGGTTTCTTGAATATATATATTCCTAGATTATGCTATTGTAGGCATGGGTTTTTGCCACTGGACTTGGCTAGCATCCTATGAGCCATTTGATCATGGTTGTATTAAATAATATTATATTAAAAATAAATATATAAAAATTTAGAAATATTGTATTAAATAATTTTAATCTTAAAATTTAGAAATATAATTAAAAATAAATATTTAAAAAGAAATTAAATTATTAATTTGAATTTTAAATAATCATATTTGTGGTTATGTAATATGAAATAAAAAAAAAAAGCTAAAAAATACAATCTATTTAAAAAGGGTATTTTTTACTAAAATTAAAAATTAATTTAAATTAAAAATTTACACCAAACACAATATAATAAAAGATGGAATTCATTTGAAATGAATTCCATAAACTATTCATTTGAACCAAACACATTTCATTAATAAAAATTCATTTGGAAATGAATTATATTTTCAATTCATTTGGAAATGAAATGAATTCCTTGGTAGAATTGAACCAAACACACCCTTAGTTAAACTAAATGTTGATGCTGCTCTATGTAAGTCGGATGGTTGTTGGAGCTATTATTAGTAATTCTTCAAAGGTAGTTCTTGTTTCAGTAGGAAAGCCACTCAATATGTTATGGCTTCTTTTTTTAATTTCATTTCTTTTTTCTTTACATCTCATTACTGTAATGAAGCAGTCCATGCCTTATGTTAGTAGGCATTATCTTTGTTTGATGAACAGGTGTTTAGGGTGGCTAGCTGTTCCTGCTCTTTTTCTTGATTGTTATCTATGTTATGTTATTAGGCAGAGCATGATTTTAGGTAGGGGTGTTCAAAACCTGACCGGACCAAAATTGCCAAACCGAACTGAACCGATCAACACAGGCGGGTCAGCTGAGGCGGGTTAATATGGTGGGTCAGTTAAATCGATTTGTCAGATGTCAGTTTACGGGTGGCAGTTCGGTTTGAGGTAGCATCAACCCGAACTGCCCGAACTTCCAAAATTAGCTTGTCTAAATGGTGCATTTTATAGTTATATATATATATCCTTATAACCTTAACTCTAACCCTACTCTTCATTTCCCCTATCTGTAGCAGCCGGCCCCTTCTCGAATCTTCATCCTCTCAACTCTCATTTGCTGTAGACTCTTCCAATTCCAAATGACACAACCTTCCTTAACCTAATCCTCTCATCCGCCTCTCCTCTCTATCTCTCTCTCTCTTTCTCTCTGCAACCTTCAAACCCTAACCCTCTCATTTTTTCGTAACCTCTGCCATGCATCTGTGTAACTGTAATGCTCTTTTCTTTTCTTTTTTTTGAAATGGACTCGATCTCTCTTCTCTCTTCTCTGATTTAAAGTTTATGGCCTCTACTTTTCTGATCTCTTTTATACTGAATACACTCAAAGACTTGATTAAAACTATTGACGACATTGTGAGTTTGTGACAGAACGTTTAGATCGTGATCCTTCACATACCAGATCTCGATTTGGTAATGTTTATGTTTATGATTTAATGATTTGCATTTTATTTACTTCTTTGTTCTAGTTGTTGAGTTCCTTTTTTATCGATTTATCGTTGTGTATTTGAGAGTTTTTGCAGATCTAAGATCTAACCATGATTTTCAAATCTCGTTTTGATTTATTAGTTATGTGTTTTAACTTTTAAAAATTTTAATTTTTAATTTATTTATATTCTGTATTTAATTAATCTTTTTTTAATTTGTGTATATTTATGTATATTGTGTCTTTTTTTCAATGTAAATTATAATCTCTGACTTCTGTAGTTCTGTGTTTTTTATGTTTTTAAAATTTTATTTTTTAATTTTTGTATGAAAATCGGTCAGTTAATTTTATGTTTTTTTAAAATCTATGTATATGTAATTTATCTTGTTTGTTTTCTTTTAATTTGTGTATATTTATGTATATTATAATCTATGTAATATTTTTTATATGTGTAAATTATAAT
>CATIWO010158522.1:0-10879 GCA_949673435.1 Macaranga tanarius | reverse complement strand
AAGCTTATAATAAAGAGTAAAGACATAGCTGTTTCACGTGGGCAATGACCTCCATCTCCAAAATCCAAAAGAAACAGTAATGGAGTTTCTGCAACTCATCAATCTAGACTTGAAAGCAGAAGTTCCAGGTATAAGAAGTCCTCTCTAGTAACTCCAAGCCAAAAAGTATAATAATAAGTATAGTGTCACCATGCAATAAAAATGCAATTGTTTGTTGGAGCAAAACTTTAAAACATTTTTTGTAAATATATGGATGGTATGTATATGCTATAAACCTATGTTCATCAACCTTAATTTAAGTGTGAAATAAAATCTAATACATATACAATTACTAGCTACTTACCGCCGTATATTATAAATCAACTTTAGCTAGCTTCTTGTAGTGTAATTAAACTACGTACGTACCTATTATATAACACATATATATATTTTATTAATATGAAGATTATACGACTTAAATATTAATCAACTATACAACATGAGTAATTTTTTCCTTCTAAATCAGGTAAAACTTAATTTTATAAATTGATCAATAATGATAAACATCTTTATAGTGAAATGACCATTAAATTTTATATAATTATATATATATATATATATATATATATATATATATATATATATATAATAGAAACTCAACGTACGCACACACGGCACAAATACGTAACAAAATCATGGTGATTTTATTAGGCACGGAATGATATATATGTCACACATACACACGTTAAGCTAGCGATGTGAAATCCAAGATCAGAGAATTGAACACCACAAAAGCACCACACCATTCACACAACTCAAAGCTAGCTATTATTTTTTTAATAATAAAAATTTAACACGTATAAACACGACACAGAAATACCACACGCCACCTTACAAAATCATAGTAATTTTATTAGGTGTGGAGTGGTATATATGTCACACACACGTTAAACTATAGCCTATATATTAATTCTTATATTAATTCATATATCAATTCTTATATATGCCACACGCCACCATTAAATCATATATTAATTCTTATATATTGAGATGACTATAATTACACTATATATATGGACTATAAATTTCAACTTATTATGCATTTAATAAATTCAAAAAAAATATTTCTTTAAATTTGTTGTTCAACAATTTTTTTAATAATATTATTTTAAATTTGAAATCTTCACAATTTTTATAAATGACATAGTCCATGTTAAGATTGTTTGTTGGAGGATACCCTTTTCGTGTTAACCCAAAAAAACAAATGGAAAAAAGCTGAAATTGGTTTTTTTTGTTTCTTAGCATCTTGGTTAAAATGGTTTAATTTACACCATATTTTTGATAATTTTTTTTTTAACAATCACCACAAAATTGATACTTGAACCTATATGGTTGGAGCCAAAAACTGTATTTAATTTTTTTTTTCTAAAAAAATACAACTTTTCTTTTTAGATCAAATACCCACAAAATTGAGCAAGTGAATCGCATACAAAAATAGAGTGAGCATCCACGGTTCGGTTACCGAACTGCCAAAAACCAAATTATCAAAATTAATTTAAAAAAATTATATATAAATAATGAAATTATAAGTAAAAATATTTTTTAGTTATTAATGAATATAGTATAAACCATATTAAATGAATAAATAAAAAGTTAGAAATTATTTAAAAAATAAAATTATTAAACCAATTAACCGAACATAATATTTGAATTCAATTTAGTTTGTTAAGATACTAATATTTGATCCAATTCAATTTTATATTAAAAAAAATACATAAACCTATTAAGAATTATATGCAATTACCGACTCTTTTAATATAAAACTGAACCGAATCAAATATTAATATTTAACTAAATTGAAATATTTTAGTTTTATTTGATTAATGAGCTTAATAATTTTATTTTCTAAAATAATATAGTTTTGTTCTAACTTTTATTTATTCATTCAATATAGTGTAAAATTATATTCATCAATAATATAACTAAAAATATATTGTTTATTTATAATTCTGTTATTTATATAAAACATTTTCTACATTAATATATTTTACACTATATTAAAAAAAAATTAAAATTTCAGGTTCCAGTGATTCGGTTCAGTTTTGCACCGAAACTGAATCTATTTTTGACATGTGAATTTTACTTACTAAAATTTGATGGTTATATTTTTTCTGGCCAAATAGATTAAATTTGTTTTTTGCCCCAACCATATAAGTTGAAGGCCCCAATTGAGCTTTTGTCCAAAAACAAAAATTGTAGCCAGCAAAAACCTTGATTTAGTAGCCAGATTTGTTGCACAGCAAGGGTTTGGAGATTGATCATTATCTGCAATTCTGCATTGAATGTACATTGTACTATCTTTAACATTTTTATTTTTGTAGTGGTGGTCCATGCCTCCATGGCCTTTGGCTTTGACTCATTTGCTTTACAGCAATGGATAGGCAGCAGGTAACACAGCACAAGTATAATATCTCGTGAGTTTCTATTTTTGGCAATTGTAGATTTGTAGTACTAAAGTGTAGTAGTAGGCTAGTAGCAGTAACAATCTAAAATAGCTGAACACAGCACAACCACTGCACACGCAAACCAAAAGACCACAGCACTTGTAATTTGTAAACAACAATTGCAAACTAAGAACAACTAAAAACCACTACTCCCCATCTCAACTTCTTGAAAAAATGGATCACCGGAGACATGACAGATCCAATGTGCAGGTTAACTCTTTGATCAAAGAGCCCATTGTGCCATGCTTCTTCAAAGTCATCTTGAAAGACACTATTCAAAACAAAAAGATGGTATTTTTTTTCTCTGTTTTTCACCATTTCTTAGTTTTCTTTTTATGTTGTATAGTTTTAGAAGTGTGTTTAGTGTAAAAGTGTTGTTGAGTAGTTCTTGTTGTTTAATAGGTAACAGAAATAATCCAAATAAAGGTGTTGGGTTGTTGTTACTTATGTTAAATTTTGGTATGCTACATAAAGGTGATACCTTTCAGTTTGGTTCTGCTTTTGATATTGTTTCTTAGCACCCAAAAGAGAAAGTCACCCTTCTAGCAGTAAAAACTTGAGACCTGATTGACACTAATGTCAATTTTAAAACAAAGATCAGTGTTTTTTTTAAAAAAAATTGTTACTTAAACCAAAGGATCACATGACAATTGGGTGATACTTTTCACTGATTAATGCCAAGTGAACAACTTGATCTTGTATGCAGCAGTCTGTTAATTATAGTAAATCCCTCAGATTATTCTCAAACTTCATCTCTGTGATGCTGATCTTTTGGGTCTGGATAACCTCGTTAAATCCGCAGATGATCCCTACTAAGTTTGTGGCTGATCATGGTGATCTATTTTCTGAGTATGCAACCCTCGTTCTCCCTAATGGTCTATCATGGAAGGTGGGATTAACAAAATCAGCTAACAACATTTGGTTTGACAGTAACTGGAATGAATTCATGGAACATTGCTCAATTCGGGAGAAGTACTTCTTAGTTTTTAGATTCACATGTATGTCCACCTTTGAAGTGCTCATTTTCGACAAGAGTGCTTGCCAGATTGAGTTTCCTTCTACTACTCCAAGTGGCGAAGTTCCTAATTTGGCAAGAAGATCAGATCCTAATAAAGAAGAAGCAACAAGAAGAGAATGCAAGAAAAGACCCTCTTCATCTAAGCACGAAAGGGATATCAAAAAGTGTAAGAAACTATTAACCGTATATATAAATGTCTTGCTGTCACTGATGAAGCTTAATTAGCAATGTATCTGTTTAATTTCAGCCAAAGTTGAAGATGGACAGAATGCTCCAAGTAGCGAAGTTCCTGAAAATGGTAATCATGGTGTTGAAATACAGAAGAAGAGGAGCATTTCTGATGCAACTAGAGGGGAATGTAGCAAAAGACCAGCTTCCTTAAAGCAGGAAAATGCAAGAAAATATGGTAAGCGACCTCTTTAAAGCATATTTATATATTGTTAAGACACAAGAATTCATAGGAGTGTATCCTGTCAGTTTCAGGAGAAGCTAAAGATACAAAGAATACAAATTCCGGTGAGATGTTTAACGTTGGTTACAGAGTTGCAGATGAAGGAAGTAGGATGGCAATTCAATTTTCAAGAAAGTTTAAGTCAGAAAAGCCTTACTTCACAGTTTTAGTGCGAAAATATAATTTTACTTACAAATTTTCGGTAAGTCGTTAGATATTTGATGCTCTTGATTATCTAACATTATAGCTCTGAAATGCAAAGTGATTGTTTTTCCCCATTTTGTACAGTATATTCCAGAAGGCTTTTCAAGAATGCATATGAGAGATGCAGTGAAGTGTGTCAAACTTGTGGATGGTGATGGAAGACAGTGGGGTGTTAATGTCACTCGCAGAAAAGGAGGGCGTTTGTCTCTGGGCCGCGGATGGGGCACCTTCTCTAAGGAGAATGATTTGAAGGCAGGAGATATCTGTATTCTTGAACTTATTGAGAAGAATGTGTTCCAAGCCCACATAATTCCTGCCTAACTTATATTGGAGCCTGAAATTGTAATTGAACAAGTTTACCCACATTTTACGTGGATTTTGCATTAAGAACCGTAATGGAGGGAAAGATTAGAGTTGGAAGGAATTTTTATTTTTGTATGAAAAGTAAAAGTAATTATTAATTTTAAGATATTTTGCTATGGAATCAAAAGATTTGGCTGACATTTATTTTAGAACTATTGAATTTTACAACTTCTTCAACTTTTTCTCCTAATATATATATTAGGCAATGATATATGTTGCCACTAGAGGCATAACCGACTCGCGAGTTATTAAGGAGGTGGAGAGGAGAAGGTGACAAAAACCTCCATCAGGATGGGTCAAGTGTAATGTTGACGCAGCTCTTTTCAAGTATTTACAGTAGTTCGGTGATGGTTGTGTACTCAGGAATGCAGCAGGTGAGTTCCTAGCAGCCCAAACTCTGTCCTGTCGAGCCTGCTATTGTGGAAGGTTAAAAAGAAAGGGAATGAGCAGTGTTCTGGCTGAAACGGATGCTTTAAAATTGGTGAAGGAGCCTCATAATCCTGTGCTGGCAAATTTTTCGATGATGGAAATTGATGAATGCGAACCTCCTCCAAACCTACAAACACAGAAGAAAACCTTGGATGAGCCTAGGATCTTCGATCCATAGGTTCTCCGATGCTTAAGTCAGAGAAGAGTTTATTCAGCATAATCAATATGAGAGAATTATGAGCTATATATAGGCATAAGAGAGAGGCATACCTAGTCCTATTTGGATTAGGACTAAACAAACACTTCTTATTCTATAATTAATCTTCCTTATTAGATTGCCTTTAGGGGCAAGACTCCTAATTAGGACTCTTTATGGACTTGGACCAATTCTGGAATTATCATATGTCCCCCCCATAGTATCAAATATTTATGTTCGACAAAGTGGTGGCTTATTGCTTGAGCTATGTACGAATGCTGAAGCACTCGCTCTTCATGAGTCTCAAACATTCTTACGGACTCCTAGATACTTGTTCAATTTTCCACGAGTAAAGGTTGGTCACTTTTTACTGTCGAGGATTCGTTCGATACTCATATGTAGTGCACATCGGAGCTTGACTATTTAAAATACTTCATTGTTGAGATACTCGTCCTTTATAATTTCCAAGATTCGTACCTTTACTGAAGACCCTTTCCAGTACAGTGAAACATATTCATTTCTTAAACTTTGAGAACTCATTCATTTCTCACGAGTGTCGTGATACTCCTATATCATATGCCTCGGAGCTTAGTTCATTATTAACTACGGAGTAATGTTCGTATTTTATAAGCATAAGTGCTTTAGCGAACTTGTTCAAATGCTTTATAATCAAGGATTCGTATGTCGTTCCCATGTATCATTTTGAACACTTTATATCTTCTGAATGTTTGAAAGATGTTCGTAATCTTGTCAAGAAAACAAACGGTACTCGTATGTTTCTTACGAGACCCTTAACATTTGAACTGGAGATGAATGTTATGAACATATTCTTCCCCTCGATAGTGTTGAATATTTATGTTCGACTAGAGTTTATCTTGAACTCGTACTATTAAGCAGCTTATAAAAGCTTGATACAAGATTTTTCTAAAGTTGCTTGTTCT
The DNA here is from genome assembly GCA_949673435.1 of Macaranga tanarius. Taxonomy (NCBI): domain Eukaryota; kingdom Viridiplantae; phylum Streptophyta; class Magnoliopsida; order Malpighiales; family Euphorbiaceae; genus Macaranga; species Macaranga tanarius. The sequence continues at coordinate 4,794 of CATIWO010158522.1, read as the reverse complement.
TTCGTAGGTGTGATTAGATTTGGGCATACTCAGATACTCGTATATTACGATATTCATTTAGTACTCCGGACTCCCTCGAAATGGGTGTATAATTTCTCACTCGAATTACTTACGAGTGTTGAGTTTTATCTTACTCGAATTACTTACGTGTAAAGGATTCGTTCTTATGAAGTGTATCACTACCGGTACTCTCTTGGAGTCACAAGCTCAATGAATTTTATGACATTAAGTTATAAGCTCGTAGCTTCTTATGAATAGTGTATCATGATACTAGTACTTTTATGGAACTTTTTATTGAATGGAAGTGAAACACTTGTGCTCTCTTGGAGCTTTTTATTGAATGGAGTTGAAACACTTGTGCTCTCTTGTAGCTTTTTATCGAATGGGAGTGAAACACTCGTACTCTCTTGGAGCTTTTTATTGAATGAGAGTGAAACACTCGTGCTCTCTTGGAGCTTTTTATTGAGTGGGAGTGAAACACTTGTGCTCTCTTGGAGCTTTTTATTAAATGGGAGTGAAACACTTATGCTCTCTTGGAGCTTTTTATTGAATAGAAGTGAAACACTCGTGCTCTCTTGGATCTTTCTTGGAGCTTTTTATTGAATGGGAGTGAAACACTTGTTCTCTCTTGGAGCTTTTTATCGAATGAGAGTGAAACACTCGTGCTCTCTTGGAGCTTTTTATTGAATGGGAGTGAAATACTCGTGCTCTCTTGGAGCTTATTATTGAATGGGAATGAAACACTCGTGCTCTCTTGGAGCTTTTTTATTGAATAGGAGTGAAACACTCGTGCTCTCTTGGAGCTTTTTTCAAGCGATATGTAGGCCTAATAAGGCACTTGGAGTGTCCGTATGTTGCGGGCTTAATCATCTGAGTTTTATCAAGCTCATTCATTGTCGATGCTAGCTGTGTGACGTTTTATCCATGCTTTTGAATTTGTCAAGCTTTGAGCTTTATCAAAGCTCCAGTGTTGTCGATTTTGGACTTTGTATGCCATTTTTTACCGCTCCAGCTCATGAACGATCATTTTTATCTACGAGAAAATAATATAAGCCTTATGTGTCAACCTGTTAGTATACTAAATCATATATGATTTACAATATATATATATATATATATATATATTGTAGATATTTTGTATGAAATTTATGCAGAGGTGACTTATGTGCATAGGATATTTTTCCTATATTCATGGTATTATGTTGCAAACAAGTGAAATTATTTTAACCATGATAGAAGGTAACAAATACTAGATGAAAGGCTTATGCTATATCGCATATACTGGCAAATAATGCCTTCAGTTAAAATCAATAATGATTGATGTCATGTAAAATTTAAATACGAGTGAACTCACTCAATGCACGACTAAAGCATTCATAATTGCCCTACTGAATTCTCAAGTCAGCATTCACAATCACTAATTGATTATTTAATAATACTATATACATGTTCGTATATGGTTCCAGATAAAAATCCTTATGCATTAGACTATGCTTATCAATTTTGAATGCACATAGCCTATTATAATATTTTAGAGTTTTGAATAAGTAAATGATATAGACAAGCAAGCATATATATAGTTGTGGCTGCCTTATTATATCAAGTATTGACTTATATATATATATATATATATATATATATATATATATATATAAATGGGCATCGTACAACTATCGCTAGATGATGCAGTTGTATGCCTATCCAGATGAACGTGTATCACATATTATAGGAGTTTATATTCATAGTGAGTTATGATTAAAAAATAACTTGGGAAACTTATCTGTTTGTGTGTGTTTTACCCGAGACATTCGGCGTGCACCCGGCTAGTCCTTTCTATCGACTTTCATGAATCTATAACCAGGTGTTTCCCTTATTCGTCCCTAATATGCGGGAATAAGGCCATAGCCTTTTCCAAAGTTTCCACGAAGTTCAGTCATGCTCTGCTCTTTTCCATGCCAAGCTTGCGTATATGATACGGCAACACCATGCTAGTCTCAGATATCTACTGCTTGCTGATGGTGGTGGCTATGAACTCCTTTGTATATATACTCTTCATACATCATTTCCTACTGAAGAAGTGGTTGGATGGCACTCTTTTAGATGGACTGTGGTTTCCAGTAAAGAGGTAAGATGTGTTTCTCTTTCTAGTTCCTAATTTGTCAATTCTAGTTGCAGTGATAAAACAGACATCCCACGCTCTAACTAGTTCTAAGCAGAATTTAGTTTTGAAGGATCACATTTGATGTGGATGGGCCTCCCCTTTGGTGTTGATTCCATTAGCTGACGAGCAAACGTATTGCTGAGCAGCTTCTCAATTGAAATGTTCGTTATATTTATTTTGGTAATTGAGCTCCTCAAGGTTTCTGAAGTAGCCTTTTCATGCTCTCGATTTATCTTATTCTTTATTTTCTTGGTTTTGGGCTTGTTGTAAGCCTAATGCATAAAAATGATAAATCTGAATCTTGTGTAAAACATGTATCATGACTCGATAATGTAGACTGAAGTTGTTGCCACCCGTTGAGGTTAGAGACTATTCATGCATTTATGTGCATATAATTACTCTATTATAAAAATAACTTAGGAAGAAAATGTATTTGTTCTCATCGCTGTTGGTATGCTTGCTTCACGCCTATTGTTTGTTGTGTTAACTGTGTGCGTTAGTCATGAAGCTCTGACCAATGGGAGCAAGAGACCGAGAGGTGAGGAAATTTTTCAACCCGATGATGGCAATGAGGACTTGCAACTAACATCTGAGATACAAAGCAACAAGAAACATGGAAAGTTAAAAAAATAAGGTCCTATTACGGCATTTGATTCTTATGTTCTTGCTGCCATATGTGTTCTTACCTGTGAGCTTTAATGGTTCCCTTTCATTCCAAGAGGTAGTAATCATTCAAATTCCAAAGATGCGCCAAAGTAGTAAAATGAATATTAACACAGCCCCAGTTATTTGAATTAGAAAATGAGCTTCCTATATGGCTGGAGTAATTGGTCATTCTCGAACCAAAAAACTCTTGGAGCCCACTCACTGTTGATGACATTGTTGCTAACAGAAGTTGTCGTTGACATTGTGCAGTGGTGGCGTCACCATCCATCTACATGCTGGTCTCGTCCCAATCATGTCCAGATCGGATGACAACGAGAGGAGAGGCTCTTCCTCAGCCAAGATGGCCTGATCCACGGCCCATCGTGAGTGCAAGTGCGATGAAGAAATGTTTTTCCTTTATAAAATTGATGGGCCTTGCTACAAACTGGACAGATTTCGCTTCTCTCCTTCCATTCGTATATACAAGCAAGGTGGTAATGGTGATTGCAATGCAACAATATCCGTGGATTATCAAAAGTGTATTCTTCTAGACATGTGGGGCAGACATCCTCATCATCATGTGAAGCCTCTCAAATTCTCTTCCATATCTTTCAGCTCAAATTGACCTGCTGCTGCTGATCCATCCCGTTGGAAATTGGGGTGACTGAGATTTGCATTAGATGACATGTTTTTGTGGAGGAGTTATAATAGTAGTAATAGCATCAGGTTGTGTATCACTGGCTGCAAGGACCATGGGTGCATTAATTTGTTCACCACTTCATAGTCGTCAATAATGATTGTAACTCTGAACACCTCCACCATGAGAGATCCGGCTCCTGCGCCTCCTGCCTCGTGGTGATTTATTGGACATCATTGATAAAGGCACTCAGCGTCCTTCTCTCGAAGCTCTCTAATCCACTTTAAATATTTAAACGACACATCCTTGGCAAAATCACTTTCTAACCATTTACCATCAGAAGCATCATCATCATCATCTAGATCCATCATATTCTCATAAACTACCAGAAGAACTCGATTTTGCTTTCCATTTTCTCCTGCACCTTCTGCTTGGTCAGGATGTGGTTTTATTTTTTTATTTTTATTGGCATTTTTAATTGGAGAAATTCTTTTACTGATTGATATGGATCTGCATCTTGATCCAAGTTTAACGATGTTTCCGGTCTGAACTTCGCGATTCTCTTGTTCCAAATTCCAAGCTTTTCCAGTTTGATAGTTTTAATGCTTAGTGCTCATTGCTTGTTTAACATAAATTTCAATGCCTGGTGATGGGGTCGATGCTCCAAGACTTCAGTGCTCAGTCGTTGCTCGAATATCCCAGGCTTCAGTGCTCTGTGATATCCACAAGGTATAACAGTAGAGTTCTTTATTATCTCCGCAATAGAAGCCAGGACTTCATCCATCTGCATGCAGGTCTCATCCCCATTATGTCCAAATCGGATGACAACGAGAGGCTCTTCCTCAGCCAAAATGGCCTGATCCACGACCCATCGTGAGTGCAAGTGCGGAAGCAGGTACGCCATCTCTCTTCGTTGCTTTCTCCATATACCAAGTCCACCACTCCAGTGTTTGTGGTTGTTAGAATAAATAAATGAGTTGTTGCTATTGGAGTATATTCCAATGAAGCTATTCCTGCCAAAAATTCACATAATGAGCAAAAGGATTAAATTTTTATATTTCATTGCAAACTTAATCGTTTTGATCCAAGGCAATTCGTCAGCTACCCTTTCTATGCCAGTCAATGGATTATGCATGTAGCACCCTTCAGGTACCACATACAAGTGTTCTAATAATATATAACAACACTTGGCATAAATATTTTATTTCTTTTTTTTTATATCATAAGAGAATATACATTTATACCAAAACTCTTATTTATACATATTGTACTTTAGTATACATATATAAGTTTTATCAAAATAAATACATTGCTTAAAAATAAAATGCTTGAATGTGATAATGATTATGAT